>NAPT01000204.1:0-43866 GCA_002927785.1 Cladonia uncialis | reverse complement strand
AGCGACCTCTGTCTCAACCTCGCTACCCTAGCCTACCAATACGGCAACCTAACACTAACATTAACCCCTATCCCGCTGCTGACGTGGGAGGTGTGTAAAAACGGGCTATGGAGGCTATGTTCACGTTTTAGGATAAGGTTTCCGAAACGTGACGTATGCGTTTCGTATTGATGGGGGGAGCGCGCTTTTGCGATGTTGGTTGCTTTTGGGGAGGTGGGGACGGGTTTGAATGAGGGGAGTGGGGGGGACGGGGTAGTGGAGATGAAAAGCAGTTGGTGGAGTCTTGGGAGAGTGGAGCTTGTGAGGTGATGCCCGTCTCATTATTTTAAATATCACGAAGTTCAACCGTGAGCGATGACAAGTGCCTGAAGGGAAAGAGGAAAGATTAGAAATTACCGTCGAGATAGTTTGAGTGGGGTTTTATGTCTGGATTAATACTCTTTGGGAGGAATGAAAAGTTCGATATAACATGCCGATTTTCAGATGAATAGACAGGTGCATATTCTTCACTTTTGATGGCTCAGTAGTATGAAAAATGACAGTGTTGACAGGTTATGTATCCTCTAGCTCGCTGTTGACTGATTTGCTCGAGAGAAGAAAATAGCAACGGAGGAGAGGAATTAGATTCACTCGATCAAAGAAGAGATGCCACAGGAAGCGAATTGAGCGCATACTTGTCAGTTGACTTTAAGGATGTCTTCAATTCAGTCGAGACTGCTAAAATACACGGTGCCCATTCAACAACCTCACCACAGCAAAAGCTACATCTTCTCATACGTAGCCATAAGAGAGCCTATGCGGAATCAATTTTAACAGTCCATCTTGAATGTAGGAGAACAGGGGGGTAAGAACAGGGGGGTAAGAACAGGGGGGTAAGAAAGACTCACCAATAAAAGTAACAACGAGCCGACTCCTGACCTGACAAATATCCTCCGGCACAAGCCAAATCGTTGCCCCCATCTTCCTCGCAATACTAATTGCCAACTTCGCATTCGCATATGCCTCCTCGTCGGTACGCCCGCTATTAACGAGATCGTAGTCCACATACGAGCTCTTCATACCATTGAGTACATCCAGTAGGAAGACACCGCTACCGATTGCTTGGTCTTTGAAGCTGCGGATACTGCTGTTACGACCGCCTTTTCTTGACTGCTCGTTAGCCCATTTGACCATCTCCGCATCGCTGATCTCGCGTTTGCCGAGACGTTGAGCGAGCGCCGAGAGCGTCTCGGAGATGTCGCGGCGCATGAGCTGCCATACTAGACCTAGGGTAAGAGTGCGTTGGCCGTCGGTGATGTCTGCACCTTGGACACCGACGAGTGAGAAGTGCATTTGCTTTCCAAGTTCGATGGCATAGTTGGTGTTTTCGACGGCTTTGAAACGCATGAGCTCGCCGCCTGACGCTGGGGGTTTGTTCACGTGGCGCCAATTTACGCTGCTGGGAATCACTTTGTCGTAGGCTTGAAGGAGAATATTGCCATCGCGGAGATCGTCGAAGAGGGAATTAACGGCCGGTTGAACATCTAAAGAGTTGAGCCAAAGAGTGAAAACACGAGCTTCACGCTCGCCTTCCGCATCAAAGTCTTCGACCTGGAGTTTCTCTTCTTCGGTAATAGGGTCGAGGCCAGGGTGAGTGTTGAAAAGATTAGCAACGAAGGCTAGGTTGAGTTTGGGGTTTCCTGCTACAAGGGAAGACGGAGAAAGGAACTTGCGGCAGTCCAGTCTGTCAGCATTCTGGAGAACTTGTTCGGCACGTTGGAGAAGGTCTCTGGTTTGGAGGGGGCTGCGGCTGCAGAGATCTGGAGCCAGTTGGTTGAGGAGAACAGTGTAATTGTCGCCTTCTTTGACGTCCGTTGAGAAGTTTGTTACTCTAGAATTGATTTTAGCAATATTTATAGTATCGAGCTAGGGAAAGTACCTCTTGTCCCATTTCGCGTTCTTCAAGTGGTAGTTAAACCATCTCAATAGAATCTGCTCGGGTGGTAACCGTAAAAACTGCTCCAGTGTCTCATCATCCTCCAGTAACCGATAAAGCTCAGGATGTAACTTAATGTCGATCTTCCCAAGCAATCCTCGTCGAATGATTTGCCATATCAGACCTAAAATCAGATGCTCTCGTACTTCAATAATGTCCCCACTTCCAATATTGACCACCGAACATCCTATACCCTTTGCTGAATTGATAACGATATTGTTATTTTCAGTCATGTGGAAGGCATTCAAGGTCTTAATCTTTTTTCCAGGCCGGTTCAGTACACGCTCGTCAATCGTATCCGGTACGCTGTCGTTGATGAGCTTGGCTAGCACCAATCCGTCCTTACACTCGTCAAACATTTCGAATGTGTCAGTAGGAAAAGGGAGGCGATTGCCAATGTCTGGGTCTCCCGCCAGCACCGCATTGATATGTCTTGTAAATTCCGTCCTCTCGTCCTCATTAATCGTGTGTGTCACATTGGCTGAAGAACCTTGCACTTGTATTCTGCCACCCACACTAGCCTTCGATTGGTGTCCTGGTGAAGGCGCTGGCCCTTTGTCCATCACTGCATTGCTGAGAGCTCGCACCCGGCCACTGGCCATTGGTGCTTGTGTTGGTGCTGATCCACCCCGGACTTTAGAAATGAGCTGTGACATACGGGGTCAGCCTGGCTGCTCCTCTGTGACAGTCCTTCCTCCCTCGGCCCAATTCCAATACTAATATTACATAACGTACATCCACATAATCGTCCAATTCTACCCTTCTCGAGCTGTCCAGCTCCACCTCTTTAAGCGCCGATCTGACGACATCGTATGGCTGTCGCTCTGAAGCTTGAGTCGCCTTGATAACCGTAGCTTCATCAATGTATCCTTTATCGTCCACGTCCAGCTTGCGGAAAGCGTCCTGCAGCGCAAATATGTCTTGTTGCTGGAACTGAGGGTACTTTCTGCACACATAGAAAGTCAGCAATTGTTCCCCAATGTAGGAAAGCCATATGCCAAGTCCTTTTCCATGATTAGAAGGTCACTCACCTCTGTAGCTTAATAACGTTCATTGTGTCCGCGTGCGCAGGGTATGAATAGGCGAACGATGAGATGGTGGGGCAAGCGTTAGGTGCTTGGATATTCTTTCAACGGGCGGAAGCTCGGCGTTAAAACCAACCCCGCTGCCTAAAGGGACGCGACTTGGCCACGCAATCAACAGAGTCCTTCTGGCCAGAATGGATGGAATGATTGGTACCAGGATTGCTGTCTCCTTGCGACAGGCTGAGAGCTGACGTTGACGTTGTGGCGTTGTGCGCCCGTGTGGCCGTGCCCGCCATAAGACGATGCGCAAATGGAAAGAGCGAAGTATTGGGAGAGGATTGTATGGATAATATGTCCAGGCATATCCTGGGATTGATCAAATTCAAGGCAATCTGCATAATTCAGTGCATGCAAGTATGCTATTCTAACAGCTTTGCCATTGGTGGCACTCCTAATGCCTGTCTATTTCTGTCTATCACACTTTCTACTCTTCGTTTTTCATAGTCATCACTCGTTGAGTCGTTGGTCCTCCGTTTCATATCCTCTCGAAGAAATAGACATAGGCAAACTTCTTCATCTCATCAACATCGCCTTCTGCTTTGACCACCTTCTCGTCATTGAACAGCACCCATGACTCCTTTCCTCCTTCAGCCGGAATCGGTTTGCGGATGAATGCTACGTAGTGCCTGTCTAGAGTATTAGTCATCGGGTATTGCCCATAGAAGTGATTTGCGGCGCCGAACAACAGGAACCGCAAGAAGACTCACCCTGCATGGATACTGTTTCCTTTGTGACAAACAATGCTCTGCAAGCGGAAAGTCGCTGGCAACTCCGCGTTGCCGGCCATGGCCTTTTCGCCATCAGTAGCAGGTGCCTCCATCGGAGCATCGTCTTCACCAAAGTCTCCCTGGTCATCTGGATGGCTGAAAACCCACTCCACCGCCCTATTGACGTCACCAGCCGTCTCTTTCAACGCTTTCCTTGCTTGTGGGGCACTTATACCCATGGACTCGATCATCTGAATGCTCTCTGCATCGACACTGGTAGAAGTACTGGATCCACCAGTTGTACCGCCCAGATCAAGTGGAGTATCAATGTCAGGGTCATCCATGTGGGCAAATAACCAATTCATGGCTGTTTCAGCGTCGCTATTGCCGGTGGCATGCAGCGCTTTTTCACATCGTACACGCGGGAAACCCATGCCTTCAAGTGAAGCAAGAGCGCTTTCATTGGGGATGAACGATGGAGCTCCAGAAGTGGCTACATCTTCGGGCAATAGCTGTTCGTCATTTTGCAGCCCAGGTGAGTGGTAGGCATCCAGATCAAAAGGCTGGTCGCCTACTACAACTGGAACGTCAAGCTTTGTCGGGACCCAATTGACAAGTTCAAAGCGGCGAGCATTAACGGCAAGAATGGTGGGAAAGGTTTTGAAGAGCGAGCGTTTTAGAAAGCCATTGTTACTGCCACACGACGGACAAGTAAGCTCTACCACTTCAGCTGCGGTGAAATTGTCGAGACATTCCTTGAGTGTGACGGGCTCAAACTCGTCTTTAGGCTTCTCGGTACCCGATCCTTCGTTGGCCATCAAAGCTTTTCGCTTCACTGGAACAGGTATGGAAATGTTGTCTTGCTCGTCTGTTCTATAGCGAACCTTTTTGCAGGACATGCATTGAAGTCGCTGTTCCATGACAAAACGGAAAGATTGAACAGGATCTTGGAGAGGGGCTGAATGTGAAGAGCGAGTGATCAGTTTCAGGAGGTGTAAGAGAAGCTCGAAAGCATCTTGCTGGCGCATAGTAGAGAATTCTTCATGGCCTCGGCCGATCAAGTGCTTTAGCATGGCCGGTGCAAGGCCCTTTTGGTTAGGAATCTCAGAGGAATATTCCGAGGCAATTACATCTGTGTCTGGACGTGAATAACGGCCTGATAGGAGGCCGTCTGCCATCTTTCTCAACTGAGTCTCTAGATCTTCAGCGGGAGCTAAAGATATTGGTGGAGGATCTTGTGGGTGGTAGTAGCGATTTTGGAAATTAGGGATCGAAAAAAGACATTGAAGTGTGCTAGCCAAGTAGCAGCTGTTACCTATGTTCTTAAGACCCGTAAAGCCCTTGCCGAAGAGGGGTTGGAGCTCCTTTCCATCCTCAGTAGTCATTGAGAAATCCCATTTGAGGTTTTGCTCGATCTGCATTTCTGTAAGACTCTTCTCCGTCTTCTGTCTCTCAGCGATGTTGATGCCCCAGCGAGCAAGATGATTGGCGAGCTCCGGGTCTGTACGCTCTTCATTGCATGCGTAGCAATAAATATCCGCTGTTCCTTCGGGTGTGATTGACCCTAGCTTGACCGCTACAGCGTGCGAGGTCATCTCGGTATGCTTTAGGCCATGACTGTTTCCTGCTACGCCTCCGAATTGAGCACGACCACAGCCCAACTTGCCACATTCAAGGCATAACCATAGATTTTCTTTCAGGTCACACATCGAGCAGTGCCCCAACTCTAGGACCCTGTCAGCATGCGACCTCTATCATTCCTGGCCTCGACGCACCCTGAGAATCGATTCGACGGGTCTCTTTCTGTTCTAAGCACAGCGTGTGTTCGCAAGGCGTCATTTCTTGTTCCCATGCTTGAACTTCGGCCTGCCTCGCGAAAGTATTCGCTTTTAGAACCCCATCTATAACCGCTGGTAGCTTTCCGCTTGAAGGATCGACTTCTTCCACCCCACATTCATAACATTGAACCCTGATCTTGGTATCATAACGATCTTCCTCCGTCTCGGCTGCTATTGCGAGCTTGGTCATCTTTTGTGGGGGCTCATCACGCTATTAGACAGTTTTAGCATTGTTGACCGTTGATGTATACTTGTAACCAGGGTACAATCCCGTCGGGCAAGGGCTATGAAGAGACTAACTAACCTTCACCTTTTTCCGTGTTCTCTGTATGTTGAGAACCAACGGGTGCTTCGAATTCCTGCTGTGCAATAGAGCATGATCTCTCTCGCCTGTGCAACCTCCATTGAAGCAGTATAGGCAGACGTTGAGTCCGGTAGGATCGTCCTATACATTTTTGAGGATGTGCAGCAAGTCGCCAAGGGTTCGAAACCTTACTATCGAGTCAAAACATTGGGTGCAATCTTCTCTAAACACAGATTGCGTGGCGGTCGGTGGATGCAGCTCTGGTGGAACACGTGAGCACGTGTTATAGACAAATGTCAAGGGAATGCAACACTACCAGCTGCGTCAACGTGCTTGCAGGCCATATTCTAGATCCCTCTTGAGAGACCTCAGTGAGTCCAATAAAAACCTATTATCAGGCGTATAGGTGCACGACCAAGCCTGTACCAAAAGATGGACTACTGAGAAATAAAGTTGCATCAATATTTATTCGCCGCCTTGCACTAGCGTCGGCTTAGGGTTATAACTGCCATCCTCGTTCACTCCCATGGCGTAATTAGAAAGTTGCTGGTATTGGCAGTGTTGGCTCAGAATTATTGTTTCTATTCATGATAAATCGATATATGGAAATCTAGTGCACACTGTGCTGACATTATGCCGTCTTGTAACAGTGCTAACAGTCAATGAGCCTTGAGCCACCCCACCATCTGTTCAAACGCCGAGCTTTGCGCTACTTGAATCTTAGGATCTCCATACTCCCCCACAACAGCAAACCCATGAGGAACACCTGAATAGACTTTGATCTCATGCTCGATATTGTTCTCCACAAGGAATGTTTGACCCGCAGTGCGGACATCGTCGGGAAACAGCTGGTCATTTTCCACGCATGCCATCGTGATCGGCACCTTGATAGCTTCTATATCCTCTTTCGTGATGAGTGTACCGTGTGCCAACGCCCCACATTTGATCAGCGGCCCGGATTTTACCATCCCGGCCTCCTCGTCTTCATGCGCCTGACCGTGTGCAACAGTGTCCGGCAACTCAGATCCTAAGAGGCAAACATATTTCCCACCGAAGCAATAGCCTACAGCGTATACACCCCCGCCATTGGCTACCGCATCTGCAAATTCTTCTTTCGCTCCCTCGACGACTTTCTGCAAGATTGGAAGCACTTTTTCAGGCGTCTGCCTCGCAAGCCACATATCCAGCATGAACGACTTGGCGGTAGTTGCGAAGCCCAGCTTTACCTTCTCTATTAAAGAAGTATCTTGATCTTGGGCATTCGGGTCTGTTGCAGCGGTCACAAAAGGGTCACCTCCAAACCTTAGAGAAGGCAATGTATAAGTATTACAGCTGAAAGAATGTATGAAGGAACGTACTGATCAGGCATAACCACTAAGTAGCCTTCACTGGCATATTTGTCTGCCTGGAGCTGATTGTTCTTGGAGTGGATGCCAGTTCCACTACTCAGATATATCAACAGCTTCGACGGCAGGTGGGGGTAGTCGCTTGGTTTCGTGATGTAGACCTAATACAGAGTGTTTAACTTGTGGAAGAAGGGGCAGGAGTGGACCTTGGACCGACCTCGACATCTGCAATCTTAGAAATTTCCTGTACAACTACCGTCAGCTCCTATCACAGAGCTAGCTTGCATTACCAAACCCACACCAGTTGGTTGTTCACCTCCAGAAGCTGCAGAATTTCTCAGCCGAAGAAAGGGTCGAGCAAGAAATCGAGCATACGAGAAGGACGATCTGTCACACAATGTTCCTACCCGTCATAGTTAGAAACAATCAATGATTAGAGAGATTAGACGACCATACTCCCATACTTGCGCCTGTCTGGGCTGGAGTATCCTCAGCAGACACCATGCTTGTCTGTTTTGCATCGCTCTCTGGTGCTTTTGTAGCTACTTCTTCGTCGGCCATCTTCAGGGATGTATGTGCTAGATAGAGAAGCTCTACGGAAGGGGTTGCCTGCCCCGCTGTAAACATCGGTATGGTGGAGCATAACGACTTTGGCGCGGTGGGGCACGCCAAACCTCTTTACACGCTCCGGATTAAACAACGCGTCTTCCGCGTTCAACATTTCTAAATAATGCGTCGCAGCCCTCTCATAAGATCCAATCCACACCTACACACCCTGTGATCATGGCTGTTAATGCGGCCTCGCATGTAAATCAAGGCTCTCTTGCGTAAGTGCCCAGCTTCTGTCATGACTCAGGGCCCTCAAAACATACTCATCTTTGGTCATAGTGCTATATTCAACTCCGATGAGCCAAATAAGGCGGTCTCTCAACCTGTCTTGCAATGTGTTCAAGTCAAGCCTTTGGCCGGCCAACAAGGTGGGCCAGAACGTTTCAGGGTAGTCTTCAGTGATATCAACAACTTCGTACAAAGCATGCTTGCCACTCGTAAGTAGCTCTGGAACCCTGAAAGCCTACCACCGACAATCCTTGGTTTCGTTCGAAGAGTTGACTGGCTTCTTACAGAGTTGAATCATGTCGTCCATGAAGGCAAACTCAGAAAGGGGTGTTTCGTTCGGTTGAAGTCGTATCAAGCAAACCAGGTAAAAGGGAAGAGGTATGGTAGCCGATGTAGGGTCTCCTGTCCGATCTCTGACAGCTCTGTAGGATCATAATTGTACTAGACCTCGATGTCTTAGAAGAGCTGGGGGAATGTGAAAAGATTGGGGAACCAAAGGGATTGGAAAACAAAGCAGAAGAAGATGAGAAGCCACAGTCGACAACAATCAACACTGGTGGCTTCTATGGAAACAAGCCCGCTCAACAACAGAATCAACAGCAGTCTCTCCCTTCAAGGACGAATGCAAGCTCTTCCGCCGCCCACGCCAATATATACCCTATCGAAGCACTATCTCCATATGCACACAAGTGGACTATTAAAGCTCGATGTACTCATAAGTCAGATATCAAGACGTGGCATAACAAGAATGGCGAAGGCAAGCTTTTCAGTGTAAACCTATTGGACGAGAGCGGAGAGATCAGGGCCACAGGCTTCACGGACCAAGTCGATACGCTATATGATCTCTTCCATGAGGGCGGAGTTTACTACATCACTAGCCCCTGTCGTGTCAACATGGCAAAGAAGCAATTTTCGAACCTCAGTAACGATTACGAGCTTACGTTTGAGCGAGACACCTTGGTTGAGAAGGCAGAAGAGCAGAATGGGGTGCCTCAAGTACGTTTCAATTTCACTAATATCGCAGATCTCCAGACAGTTGAAAAGGACACGACTATCGACGTGATTGGAATTCTCAAACAAGTCGGTGAGACGTCACAAATCATTTCGAAGACAACCAGTAAGCCGTACGACAAGAGGGAACTTACCCTCGTGGACAACACCGGCTATTTAGTAAGACTTACCATCTGGGGTAACACCGCTACCACCTTCGATGCCATGCCCGACTCTGTTGTTGCGTTCAAAGGAGTTAAAGTCTCTGACTTCGGGGGACGAAGTTTGAGTCTACTTAGTTCGGGGTCCATGACCATTGATCCGGACATAGATGAAGCGCATAAGCTCAAAGGCTGGTATGATGCTCAAGGCAAGAACGATGACTTTCAATCCCATGCCCAGATGGATGGTTCTATGGGAGCAGCTGGTGGCCGCGGCGACCCGGCCAAATCTATCATGCAGGTCAAAGAGGAAAACTTGGGCATGTCGGAGAATGTGGACTATTTTTCAATGAAGGCAACCATCATCTTTGTCAGACAAGAAAATATTTCATATCCTGCTTGCCTTTCGGAGGGATGCAACAAGAAGGTGGTTGAGGTGGACGAAGGTCAATGGCGATGCGAGAAGTGTGATAAGACTCATCCGAAGCCCCAATACCGCTATATTATGTCAATCAATGTCAGCGATCATACTGGCCAACTCTGGCTTAGCTGCTTCGACGACGTCGGTAAACTGGTCATGGGCATGAGCGCTGATCAGCTTAATGAGCTCAAGGAGAACGACGAGAAGGCCGCGGGTGATGCCTTCCAAGAAGCAAATTGTAAAATATTTGTCTTCAAGTGTCGAGCTAAGATGGACACATTTCAAGATCAGCAGAGGTAAGGTTTCTACCGAGCGAGAGCATTGAGCATCGCTGACATTTCCCAAGAGTACGGTACCAGGTTTCTGGTGCAAGCCCTCTGAATTATTCAAGTGAATGCGCGAAATTGACGCAGTTGATCAAGGAGTACAGCATGGTCTGAGTATTGAATTTTACTTTTCTGTTCTTCTGTACCATCATCCTGGGGAGGAACAGTTTCGAAAATTAGCCCGACCAGTTGACTGTGCTAATATGATTTATATTCTCGTACGAACAATAGCCTCTAGGTACAGTAAAATCATAAAAGGCCAAAAAATCCTTGTCGTCTCTCCTTAACTCCGAACTAAATCCAAGTGATTACTAACGTCATGCCTCGGGAATCCGAATATTGTCTACTTATCACGGCCTCCCCTCCCAAGGTCTTTGGAGTCCTCATGTCAATTTCTCTTGTAAACTATTTGCTATTCCTACTGACTAACTTCTCTAGAGCTTTATACTCTTGACTCTATCGCAGGGACGGCACAATGGCAGAGACAATGCGTGCAGTTGGTGAGCACTTGACGTTCCGGCTGGAAGTATCTCTCATATACTGACAACTGCATTTGCCAGACATTAAAGATGGTACCGGCCCAGCTACGTCGCTCTACATCAACTCGTCTACTCCAAAACCCATCCCACGGCCTGCTGATGCCATTGTAAAGATCAAATGCTTCGGACTTAACCGCATGGACCTCCTCCAACGCGAAGGTCACTATCCGGTTCCCCCACAAGCACCTAAGACACTGGGTGTGGAATTTTCGGGGACGATTGAAAGTTTTGGAAGTGATGCGGAGAAAGGGTTCAAGAAGGGAGATGAGGTGTTTGGCCTGGCTTATGGTGGAGCGTATGCGGAATACATTGCTGTTAGCACGCATATGCTGATGCATAAGCCTAAGGAATTGAGCTGGGAACAGGCGGCCGGTGTACCAGAGGTACGTAGACATCATTTTTGTCACCCAATGTGGTCAACTCGGGTTCTAGATGATAATATCTACTGATCAAGCCGATTGTGACAGACTTGGATCACGGCAACCCAAGCCATGTATCTCGTCGGTGAATTCGCTCCTGGAAAGTCAATACTCTGGCATGCTGGCGCTTCCTCAGTCTCAATATCTGGCATTCAATTATCAAAAGCTGATAAAGCTTCAGCCATCTACGTCACAGCTGGATCACAAGAAAAGATTGATTTTTGTGTCAAGGAGCTTGGAGCTACGGCGGGCTTTAATTATAATACCCAAGATTGGGCAAAGGAGATTCTTGAGGTGACCGAGGGCAAGGGCGTGGACATTATCATTGACTTCGTTGGAGCGACCTATTTCCAAGGTAATCTCGACGCTGCAGCGCGAGACGGTCGTATTGTGACTCTGGCAGCGTTAGGCGGGACAAAACTACCTGCTGGTGTAGACATCGGAGCCTTCGTAAGAAAGAGAATTAGGTTCGAAGGCAGCAGTCTACGAAGTCGAGATGAGGATTATCAAGGTAAGCTGAGGAATACACTGGCCGATCATGCCTTGCCAAAGATGCGAGAAGGCAGCTTTAAGGTCTTAGTTGAGAAGGTATTTCCGTGGGAGCAGATTGTGGAAGCACATCAATTGATGGAGAGCAACAAGACTAAAGGGAAGATTATCTGCAAAATCGACTAGGGAACATAGAGGAAATTTTGAAGCACCTTTATGCGAACTCTACGGTCTAGGCCTACTTTCCATAAGTGAAATATCGAGCTTGGAACGCAACCCGGCTTTTTTTTTAAGCCGCCAAAAGCATTCAGTTATACTGCAAAAGCCGGAAATCACGAAGGAATTGTACTCCTTCCGGACTCAAAGTTTATATCAATTTCTGCTCGTGGTCCAATTTCTAGCAGTATGTACATGAATCATGCAAGGTCATTATCATCTCTTATGTTACCCATTTTCCTGTTATTTTTCGTCCCAACACCCCATTACACCCCAGTCCCGGAACATAGACCCCTTTCTCTATGCACAGCAGTTTATCGGGAACCCAATACAGGAGAAAGCGCAGCATTTGCCTGATGTCAGGACCTGCGGCGGCCCAACATCCACGGTACCCGCGCCAACTACGAACGGGGTGGCGCCATCGATACCATAAAATGAACAGACTCCTTCTGTATTGCTAACGTTGATATGAGAGATGCTTAGGTCATAGTCTGCATGGTTGGTTATTATTCATTCCCCAAGTACTAAAGTCCAATAGTACAACAAGAGAGCACAGAGATGGTCATGAGAGGACAATAGGGGATCACAGGGCACTGGACGTACTAATTGTAAAATTGGTTCCGTCGAATGGGGGAGTGAGGGCCAAGGAAGGAGGGTTTGAGCCCGCGCCCAACAATGTGACAGTAGTGGATTGGCGAGCATAGAGTTGTGCTGGGATGGCGCTGGCAACATCAAAAGCTGCAAGCAGAAGAGCGACTGAGGTGGTGAGGATCATTGTGTATAGCTGAAGAGCTTGGACTTTCAAAAGCCGAATTACAGAGACACTTCTGATAGAGGAAATTGATTTGTGAAGAGGAAGTTGATTTGTGAAGAGGAAATTGATCTGTGAAGAGGAGATTGATTTGTGAAGAGAAAATCATTCGGGGGTTTGGGAGCTGCTTCTTATATGAGTGTCGAAGAGAGGGGACAAAACTAATTCGGTTTTGGGCAGCTTCCAGTCTTCCGATGTAGAGTAGATACAGTAAGCTGAGACTAAGACATCACAAGGCCAGCTAAAGATCCATCAAGCTTGAAAGCTCACCTCTCAAGGACCAGACCGGTGGCGATCAATGGCCGTTGCAAAGGGGAGCTCGCAACGCACTGGCACTAAGGGTAAGTGCTTACGGAGTTTGTATTTCTCATCTTATACAGAGAAGGCTGCATGATTTCCTTGTACCCTAGTGGTCACTTGCAGGCTGGAGGCGTGCTGACATGGCAACTTGTGAAAGTGCTAGCGACAGAAGTTGACCTCTTGTGGGGCAGAGGCGAGGAACGTGAGGATGACTTCGTGTGCCTAGCGAATTTGATGCTCTGGATTCAGCGGTCAAGAATACCAAGATTGATGAACTCCTCTGATTGACAGCCCCAGTATTGGACGTAGTCGTGGGGTAGGATAGTGATGGGTTCCACAGGTGTAGCCTTAATTATCCCAGAAGGTTTTGGTGCAGGATATTGGTGATTTTCGTCTACTACTCATAGATGAGTAGAATTATTATCAATCAATTGCCTTCCTGATTACCTGGAGCGTGGTTTATGGGATTCTTACATTCGCCACCTCGGAGCGGGCGTTGGTCAGAACACCGCTAGAGCAACGGCCTTTAGGCGGCCAAGCAGCCCTAGGAATATTCCATCTCCAAGGGCTGTCGGGGCGGTCAATACGGGCACCAGCGGGACGTGTCTCTATGGCGCGTAGAAGTAGGGGGCTTGGCAATGAGGTCACATTCCTGCAGGTATCTTCCGTACTTTGAATTGTACTTCCTGCTATGTCACGAGACCGAAGCACACCGACTCGAATGTCGGAGACATACCCTTCGCATTGGCACGATTCAACCTCCTCCGGTCCTACTACCGGAAGGGTAGGATGGCGGCATCGGCCACTGGACCTAGCTTCCTCGAATCCTTCTCCCCATGGACCTCTCGAAGTACTACGCCAAAACCTAGCGATGGCAGCGAATCACCAACTCCTACATCAGCCTTGAGCAATCAAAATCGGGTTGATCACAGTATCGACCATCGTCATCGTCTCAGCCTCAAGGACTATCCCAGTGATTGCCCGAAACCCAACATAAGATGGTTTTATGCAGTAGATGTAAGCTTAGTTGCAGTGCTAAATTTGGAGCTCACCTTACTGATAGATCCGACTAGGCCCCCAAGCGGAAACCTTTGCTTCTTGGTTCAGCCAAGACCGAGAAGCCTCTTGTTCCACCCAAGAAGTACGCCGCCTTCTCCGCTAGGGATTCCAGGTCGATTGAGAGCGCATTCCAAAAACTGATTGATGATGACCACGATGCTACGCAGCGAAAAGCATCTGGGGGGGATATACGAGAGACGAACAATTCGAGAGAGCCCGCTAATGCTGTGAAGAGGCAAAGTAGCGGCGATCTGAAGGACTTAGGCCGCCCAGAGACAAGAGAATCATTGGGTAATACAAGCATAAATGATGCCTCAGACTCTGAGAAGGGTGGTAGGGTCAAGGTCCCTGTCAATGAGGACTTCTTATTCGATGTTGACATCGAGGCGAGAGAGCTAGCTCCCGCTTACTGGTTAGGACCAATCTATGATGTCCGCCGAGGCAGCTGGTTCTATCAAGAAGGCTCTTCGCTTCGACCATGTGAAGAGAACCTAGCAATTCAACTAGAAGAGGGCTACTTGAAAGTTAAGCCTTGGCGGAACAAACCCTCGCAAACGGCATCTCAACCCAAACCAAAGCCGGCATCGAACGTTGAGGATACATCAACCCCTACGGACAAAGCTAAAGATGAAACCTCGGTTCCTGCTAAGTTTGAACTCCAAACGCAACGCTTATTCGGGGCTTATATGAACTCTGTTGTCACTTATCAAGATGGTGGGACTGCTTGGCTTCTTACGGACGATTTCTTATCTCGTATGAGTAGTACAGTCTATCAGCGTTTCGCTGGAGGTGGACATTTGGGCGGTACTAAAGTAATTCGCGGTTATTCTGAAGCAAACAAGAGCAAAGAGGCCCCGAAGGAAGCTGAAAGAGCTCCCGAAACATGGAAAGCCGATGGCACCATAGACAAATCGAACAGGCGATCTGCCCCGCCTAAAACCGATAGTGAATCTTCCAACACAAAGCCCGGCGATCTGAATGCTACTACCCAGAAAGAGCCTCGTCTGCTAGCTTTGGAAAGGCAACTGTCCTCGTACTCTGGTGACCCTGCTCTGGAAGAAGAAGAAAGGCGTCTAGCTGACGAGAATGAAATCAAGGAAGATTATAAAGATGAGGATGGTCAGGACCAAGGCCGAGAGATCGAGCATCTCATTCTTGTTACCCATGGTATTGGTCAACGTTTAGGAATGCGGATGGAAAGCATAAACTTCGTTCACGACGTCAATGTCCTCCGCAAAACTCTGAAAAGTGTATATGAAGCCTCACCGGACCTCCAAGCTTTGAACTCTGAAGTCGAAAAGCTACCCAAGAATTGTCGCTTGCAGGTTTTGCCCGTGGTCTGGCGGCATCTTCTGGACTTTCCGAAACAGAGCTTCAAACAGAATCAAAAGGAAAAAGACCTCACAGATCCAGACGCATTTGACGATGAGGATGAATACCCTAGCTTAGAAAACATCACGGTGGAAGCCATTCCTGCGATTCGAAATTTGATCACAGATCTCGCCTTAGATATCCTTCTATATCAAAGTGCGTACCGGGAGCATATTGCAAGCATCGTACAACAAGAATGCAATCGCGTATACGAGCTTTTTGTTCAGAGGAATCCAACCTTTAATGGGAAAATTAGTCTGATAGGCCACTCTTTGGGCTCAGCGATCTTATTCGACATCTTGTCACGTCAGAAGGATGCAAGTTCGGTACCGGCAGGATTGTATCGACACAGGAAGAACAAAAGTACCCAGAGAACTGGTAGCTCGCCTGGAATGCAGCAAGTGCCAGAGCTGGGCCTAAAGTTTGAAGTGGAAGACTTTTATTGCTTGGGTTCGCCCCTTGGACTTTACCAAATGCTCAAAGGTCGTAGAATTGCAGCTCGCCGCTTGACGAACGGCTCACTAGCACAAAGCCCGAGAAGCCCTGAGGCGCTGGATGATCCTTTCCTCGGTGCTCCTTCTCAACAGTCCGCTGATTCTGCAGCCGCAAAAGAATCCGACATCTTATCAATCACAGTGTCTAGCCCTAAATGCCACCAGCTCTATAACATCTTCCATCCTGCAGATCCCATCGCTTACAGGATTGAGCCATTAATCTCGCGCGCCATGTCGTCTCTGAAGCCTCAACCTCTACCCTACACCAAAAGGGGTCTTTTTGGCGTGGAAGTCCCAGGCTTCACTAATATAGGTGCTCAAGTGGGTCAAAGTATATCCGGATTCTGGTCAAACATCACATCCGGCGTTGCAAACAGCCTTCTGAATCGCAGCCTCGGACTGACCGGTGACGGTCAACTCGCCTCTTCGCGATCTGTGACTAGTCCCAAGATCCATCCAAAGCCTAGTCCTTCCTTAGACGCAGGCAATTTCGCTTCAGACTCTGAACAGCATACCGAATTTCCCCCCACACTGATCGATACCGAATTGGAAACCTTATACGCCGGCTTCGAGAAGCAGCGCAAGAGCCATCAAAGTGATGAAGGTCGCGATCTGGGCGAGAGTGCCGAGTGGGTGGAAGCCGATGAACGAGCAAAGCGGCTGAAACGTGAAGAGGAGAAAGTGAAAGCGCTGAACAGTAACGGTCGCGTGGACTTTAGCATACAAGAGTGAGCTATCTGCTTATCACTTCTTTGCTCTTACATCTACTAATCAGATTCCCCAGGGGTTTCTTAGACGTCACTATCTGGGCCAGCATCGCCAGTCACCTATCCTACTGGGCTGATGAGGATGTCAGTCACTTCATGATATCGCAGCTTTTGTCTAGGCAGCGGGTCATCAAGCGGTGAAGGGTGTGTAACTTTTTCTGGGGTTTATTCACAGCATGGGAGTGAAGTAAGGTGGAGTACATTAGTTTCGCATGGCATTAGAGGTATACCCAGGAAATGGATAGATTCGCTGACAATTGCTTCTCAACAACATGCGTAACATCAATTTCACGTTCCACTGAGCATCTTTTGCTTCCGTGGAGAAGCTTCTCTTATGGTTTTTATCTTTCATTTGCTGTATTCTCGATATGGTGTTACGGCACTCATTCACATTTATCCAGCTACCATCTGCCCCGGCAATCGCGTCTTTGCAATCATATGTGATACGGGCGTAACACCTCCTCACTATTAATCACATTTCCACATTTAGTGTCACAAGGGCCTACACTGCCCCACCACTACCTTACCTCCATCCTCTTCCCCACCGTATGTTCCTAACCCATCATCTCCCCTCACTCATAACCGCCAAAAGTAGCCCATCGGCCTTTCTCTCCAACATCAATCCATCATGTCCTCCTCATTCTTCTTACTTACAAGCCTCCTCGCCATCCTCCTCCCCCCCGTCACACCAACAACCTATCAAGTCTCCGTCGGCCAAAACGGGATCTCCTACGTTCCAAACACGATCACAACCCGGAATATCGGTGATAAAGTGCAGTTCAATTTCTACAACGTATGTTCCCCCGCCCGCTTCCATATTCCACTGTCTACCGTCGTGTTTAATATTCCGTGTATAGAACCATTCCGTTGTGGAGGGTGATTTTATTACCCCGTGCGTGCCGCTACAGGGTGGTTTCTACTCTGGCTTTATTGCCGCTCCGCTCGATAGTCCGGCTGCGCCTCAGCATTTTGTGGTTACTGTTAAGGATAGGGAACCGCATTATTTCTATTGCGCGCAGTCGGGGATGTGTAATGCGGGAATGGTGGGGGTGATTAATCCGTAAGTTAGGCGGTATCTGGAAATGTTGATCTCCTGAGTGGAGGGAGATCTGGTGCTTGTGCTGATAATGGTCGTGTCGTATTAGGCCGTCGAACCAGCCTGATGACTTAGAAGGGTGGGCTGTACGCGCGGCGGAAACGGATCCGAATGCCAGTCCTGAGAGTATCAGTCCGCCCGATGCACCTATTGGCGGTGTTATAAGCATCGAGTCTGCAGCACATATCTCGGCGAACAATGACTTGTCCTATTCTTATTTGCTCACGGCGTTTGCCTCAGGGCCAGTGGCAGTGCCGACAAATGGGTCATTTGTTCCTACGGGTGCTATGAGCAACAGGAGGACCCGATCGATTGCTACTCCGAGTTTTTCAGGCGGATCTTCTAGTAGTCGTGTCAGCAAAACCACAAGCATCGTGATGAGTGCACCAACATCATCGCCAGCTTTGACCAGCAGCGTGGGTACGACAACTTCTTTGCTTGCGCCTTCTGCTAGTACGACAAAGAAGGGTGCGGCGGGGAGGGTTCGTGTCGGTGATACGGGTCTTGCGATGCTCATCTTGTTGTTGTGGTTGGGATCATGTTGAGCGTGGGCTAGGTCGCATGTCAATGTGCGGCTGGGCAATTTGTTTCACGAATACGGCGATAATGAGGCATATCGGAGAGGAAAGCTTGCGTGCCTAGGCCGTACTGCTGAAGGAGATTGAGCATTTAGTCATAAGCTCGAGAGCCTAATATGTCGGCAAAGAGCCAGCCCAGATTTACAGCAGCCTGTGATAATACCCATGCGCTCATGGAAGAATTTGTCGAGAGCATGTCATTTCAAGTCCCACTATATATAATCAACCTGGGTTATAGCAATTTTGACTTCCAAGCTCTCTGCTATAATCAAGTCGGCCTATGGCAGAGTTAGATTACGAAGCGGACGTCTTATTTGTGAACATGTAGTCATCGAGAAAGGCCTGTGAAGTAAGGTTAAGCTTAGTGCCTGCGAGTAAGCCGTAAGGAAGCTCTGCCCACGAGCATTGGCTCTGGTTGATATCTGGTTTCGACTGATCAACATTGCTGACAGTCGGTGGCATGATCTGCGTTCATAGACAGTTTTGGCTGCTTGCATAGATGGACATTAACAGTGACTGCTTGATAATAAGCCAAAGGATTGAGCCCCATGACGTACTTTCTCGAGCGCGGTCTGGAAGCCCTCTTTTTCACGCAAATCATGAAGGCGAACAAATACACTGATTGATTCGCTGACATCAGTTAAGTCCATATCCCTCGAACCCGTCTCCCATTGATTGAGTATGGCATCCACCTATTTAGATCTAGCGTAACACCGAGCTTGATCCTTGATTGCTTGCCTCAAAGACTGATAATTTGCTTTTACAATAACAGAAAGAAAGGAGCGGGTCGACTCTGTTGCGGCATCTAGTCTATTCCGCGTTTGAGAGGCACGCCGAGAATCTTCGAAATAGAAGACCAGTGAAGGCGAGCTTTGCTTAGGAATAGGAAATGCAGACGACGAAAGTTGTTATTTCAAGGATACACTGCCCTTGTACGGAAGCACATCGTGGCTATATGCATAAGCTGAATGGAAGAAAGCTTCACCATTTTACTTTTTCCTTTCTGTACCCGCACCATTCACTAGAGTTGCATCAAGAGCGTAGACAATCCAGACGAGGACAAGTTCTTATGATGTTCAAAAACTTTTAAGCTCACCTCTGTCGAAGGAGATTGACTTTGACTGTTCAAGTGACTGTCCTTTGTAGCCCTTTGAGGCCGATCAATGGCCAGGCGATTGTTTTCTCGTGCAACCCGAGTCCGAGGACCATCCGTAAAGCCATACCTGGGAACATCCATAACCCTAAGCAACTTCGGGTCTCGCGTCTAATAACATTGGCAGATGTACGAGTATTCCTACCTGCTTCCTTGTTGTTCCCAAAGCTTACCCACGGAGCATGACCAAGCAACCAATAAAATCAGTAGATAGCAAGGCCAATGCCGGCATAGTCAGTGCTTTGGCTCCCTCTGAGAATGGAACCGGAAACTCCCATGTGTCTCTTAGTACCCGTCTGCAGCTGGACGGAAGAAATCCGAGAAAAGCTCCGAAGCACAGAGTCGTGTACATTACAGAGATGAGAAAGAGGGGCGCTTGTCCACGCTCAACAAGCCAGTCCAAACTTTGCGGTTCAGGTAGCAAAAGTTATCACCGCAGTACTTGAGGAATGCATCAAGAAGATGAAGAATAGCGTTCCAACTGGCAAGCTGGAGACCGGATCAAATATGGGCAATAATCCCTTATGATGCAGAGATGTCCTGTTATATGTGTAGCCATTCTGATCCTCTCTTACTTTCAAAATGATGATCTTGTGGCCTGAGCTATAGCAGTCGGACCCAGATGACCATGGTAGTGGACTATTGTATAGGGAGTTTGGCTGGCGGAGAAGTTCGACCGCTTGCCTACTGGCTGCTTCTCATTCGTAGTCGTAGCTCTAGTTGAATCTGGCGACGCATATCCCACATCACGATAGTCCGATGGTCGACCGTTCTCCGGATGAGAGGCTTAATTTGCAGAGTTTGACGATAGCTCTCTGTCAAGAGTATTGCTGTCTTTCCCATAAGCCAATTCGGAGGTAAAGTGCAAAACCTGCTTTCCATGTAGCAGTCCACGGGAACATAAAGCAAGAAGAAGCGACTTTGAAATTGTACATAAATAAACCCTGTGCTAGACTAGCCGCTTGGTCGACAGACCGCACCAAGATCACTGACATCGGCAAACCATCGACACCCTACCATCATCGCATATCCAGCATTCGAGAGCTCGGATCTTAAATCGCTGCCGCTCGTTCCCAGTTTCTTCTTGTTGGAGGAATTTACAGACGCACCAGCAGCCGTTTCATCATCCGACGCCGTTTCCAATGCGGGACCAGGATCACACATCTGGTCCTCAGTCAATTCATATGGAATGGAACATGAACCTGCATGGTCAGTGCTAACAGCCAGGACCTCAACGTGAGGAAATGGGCAATGGCACTTCCAGGAACGCCATGCTAGTACCAAATGACGTATGACGGTCGTGTCAATGTCCCTACGCCAGCCTCCCCTACAGGCTTCAGCTCCTGCGCCTTGCTTCACTCCAAGAATATCTATCAATTGGACGTCTAAATCTACGAAATGAGTCCTACAAAAGCCAATGCGGGCAAGAAGCGCGAGCATGACGAGAAGGAGGTCGGACCAGCCAATGGAGACAAGGCCGGAGTCGACCAACCTCCGGCAAAACAATCAAAGACCAACGACAACACGCGCTCTTCTCGGAGCAAGAGCAATAAAAAAGCATCTGGCCCAGACAAATCGAAACTCGATGCCATATTATCCGCCTATGGAGTTCTCCCTCTACAAGATCTTGGCCTGGACAAGCCCAGTGAAGCTACGCCGGAGACCATTCTGGCTCTCGTCCTCCACGCAATGCTTACATCCGCGCGCATCTCACACCAGCTAGCGTACAAGAGCGTCAAAACCTTAATTGAGGCCGGCTATCACAAACTCGAGACGTTGAAGAAGAGCACATGGGAAGAAAGAACAGTGGTTTTGACAGAAGGTGGCTATACCAGATATCGCGAGAAGACTGCCACTGCATTGGGCGAGCTGGCCGAATTTATCGAGAGGGAATACAAGGGTGACCTGAACAACCTTTTGAAGCGTGCCAACTCTTCGCCAGCGAAGACGCGCAAACTCCTTCAAGAGATCAAAGGCATTGGGAAAGTGGGAGTTGACATCTTCTTCGACACCGCTCAGAATGTTTGGCCAAGTCTGGCTCCTTTCATCGACCCTAGAAGTATGGAGACCGCTGAAAACTGTGGACTTGGTAAGGATCTAAACGCTCTCTGGGAGGTGGTGGGCAAAGATCCAGAAGAGATGTGCAAGGTGGCTTCTGCTCTTACAACCTTGAGGCTGGAGAAGAAAGAGCATGAATTTCAATGATATGGACACAACAAAATCTAGCGAATGAGCGGCTGGTTAGCGAACCAAGAGAACGTTTAATGGCAATTGGTATTCAGATCTCGATTCCGCCATTTTCATGGGCTCACACTTGTGAGAACTCTTTGCATAAAGGTCTAGCTCTGCACAAAGGGATATTTGCATATCAATTGCGCGCAAATAACGGGTTGTTGATGAGAATATTGGGCCCGAAGCATCATAGATCTCCTTCATGAAATCACCACTTTTCTTCCAATTTCTTGAACTTTTTTTTGGCATACATTATTCAAAGTTCCTGTTTTCGTATTATTTGCTGCAAGACTTTCCTCCATAAGCGACTGGGTGTTTTCGGTGTTGCGTCCGTTATAATCGTTCCCGTCTACAATGACATCACGCTTCGTCCAATCATCTTCGAAGCTTTACTCAGTGACTACATCATCACCAACGACAAGATTGGCCCTCCTTCGCGCTTTCCCCTCTTCTACTACCCACCGACTTACAAATTTTGAGTTGTTCTCTGCTCAATCAATACAGACGAAACAATACTCAAGTTTGAGCAAGCAATTTCCAGAAGCCATGGAAGCAGTCAAGCAAACCGTTGCCCAGAACATGGGCGTTGGGGGCGCCCACACCCTCGTGCCTGAAGACCAGCAGTTTGATCTTGACCAAACGCCCAGTTTGAAGGGAAAGGTCGCCGTCATCACTGGTGGTTCTGAAGGCATTGGCTATGGCTGCAGTCACACACTTCTATCCCATGGTATTGAAAAACTTTTCATCCTGTCTGTGTCCGAGGAGGTAGTCAGCAACTCACTCAAAGCGATCGAGGAAGAAATGGGTGCAGAGACGGCGAAGAAGGTCACATGGTTACAGTGCGATCTTTCGGACTGGAAGAAGACGAAGGAAACGGCAGACAAAATCGCAAAGAGCACCGATAGGATCGACATCTTGATCAACAACGCTGCTCGGGGTATCATGACTTACCAACTCACAGACTATGGTGTCGACCGTCATGTATGTGACTTCCATTGCTATTTTTGCCCTTGCTAAGCTTTTTCAGATGGCAATGAACCACATGGCCCACGTAATCCTCACATCTCACCTCCTCCCCATCTTGAAGAAAACCGCCTCTTCCGGCTCAACCGTCCGCATCGTTAACCTCGCCTCCAATGCTCACCAAGCTACACCTTCAAACTGCAAATTCGAGTCACTAGAAGAGCTGAACCAAGATTATGGACCTAATGGGCAGTACGGCCGTTCGAAGTTGGCAGCAATCCTCTATTCTCGCTACCTCGCAAGACATCTCACCTCCCAACATCCCAATATTCTCGCCAATGCTACACATCCTGGCTTCGTCGAAACAAAAATGTCCGTTGACGATATCCACGAGCCATATCCACTAGGTGGCTACGCCATGTCGGTCGGTATGGCACCACTGAAGAAGAATATAATGCAAGGCTGTGTTTCTACTGTCTTTGCAGCTACAAAGACGGACAAGAGTGGGCAATATATCTGCCCGCCAGCCGTGCCGGAGAGTGGGAACGAGATGGCGCAGGATGATCAATTAGGAGAGAGCTTGATGAAGCTGACGAGGGATTTGGTGAAGGAAAAGACTTACGAGGACAGTGCCGCCAAGGGGTGTCCATTCACTGATTACTAGATCGCATAGCGGAGCGCTCATGACAATGACTTATACATTAGCTTTCTGAGGGATTGAATTGTCTTCGCATGTGTTTATAAAAGCATATAGTAGCGACCGTTGGCCTTATCACGGCAATTAGAAACTCAGTAAATAACTTTATAATGTTTCAACTTGCAATTGTTCCCAAATCAATATCCCCAAGCATTAAACCGCGATCTAATTACGTCATCCCTACACGCGCTCCACTTCCGCTTCGCGTCTCCCCCTCCGCAAGCTTAGTTGTAAATACCTACCTTACCTTACACTCCACACCCAACCCCCATCCCAACCAGCCCAGCATCCTCCAACACCCCCTCACGATCCCATCCTAACCCACCGCATCTCACCGCTTACCTTACCCTCCCATTCTCATCTGGACTTGGAAATCACAACATCCGAATCCAGCTACCTACCCCCAACAAAAATGCCCAAAAAGCGCTCCGCTGACGCAGAAGAATATGATTCCGACGGCGGCTTTGTGGAAGATGCGCCTAAGAGTAAGAGATCGAAGGTTTTAAAGGAGGGGTCTGGTGGTGGAGGGACGAAGGGGAAGGATGGAGAGGTGTTTTGGGAGGTGGGTTTTTGAGTTTATTTTTAAGGAAAGGGGGGTGTGGTTTTGGCTGACTTGGTGCGGGGGCTTATGTAGTTATCGGGCAAGCGAAGGGTAGGCATACAGGAATATGCGGGGAAGAAGTTGATTAATATTCGGGAGTTTTATGAGAAGGATGGACAGATGTTGCCGAGTAAGAAGGTATGGGTTGGTTCATTGTTCTTTACTTAGTTATCTTCAAGCTATTTGCTTGTTTGCTAATTATTCACCTTTCACGTGTAGGGTATATCGCTCTCTGTAGACCAGTTCAATAACTTGGTCAAATTGCTTCCACAAATCGAGACAGCGCTTTCTGAGAAAGGGGAGAAGATTGAGCGGCCGAGCTATGAGGGAGCTGGTGTTTCGGCGGCGGCTGATAGCGATGGTGATGAGGAGGTGGTGCAGAAGAAACAGACCACGGCGAAGAGGAATTTCGAAGAGACCAGCGAGGAGGAGTGATGCTTCTCTGGCCGAACATTTTTCGTCTCTTATGGTTCGAACACGATGTGGCGCTGGAGCTGGAAATATTCGTGGCTGGTCTGCATGGCAATGGTTGGCGGTTTTCGCGTTGGCGTACGGCTGGATGTCGCATGGTACCACAAGGGGCTGCGGTAGGGACGAGACTGCTATTTGGAAACAGTGCTTCTAACTAGTCTTCGGTTTCGAATATGCACATCTCAATGGACCTTTTCATAATCTAGCTGCATGCCATTAAGAAGTTGTGCCGCTCAGGAGTTGATAAAGCGTCCTCAATCCCGAAGAGTTCTTCTCAAGGCATACGAGCCTCAAGACGCGGATTCTTCGGCTTGAGTTTCAGGTTCTGGTGTTTTCGCCGGCGGAGGCCCACCCATCTTCGGTGGTGGAGGCGGTGCACTCTTTGCAGCTGGTGTAAGGTCTTCCTCTTTACTTTTCTGCTCTCCCTCCTTGAAGTACTCCTCAAATGCTGAATTCGGCGATGCAGGCTTCCTTACCTTCCGACTTGTTCTCGGAGGTCCAGAAGGCGTGGATCCCATAGGTGGAGGAGGTGGAGAAGCCAATGCAGCAGGGACTAGCAAGTCGCTAGACTGGGTATTTGATGTTGTCTGATATAGAGAAGTTCCTGAAGGGTATGACTGCGAATGAGAAGATATCGGCCTGCTTTCCTCATTGCTGAAGCGTGCAGTCTCGAACAGAGTCTCGCCTGGCCCAGCTGGTGGTTCATTCATAGGCGCTGGTAGGCGATGTAATGCTCCAAACCCTAGAACACAACCTAGAGCTCCATTACCGCCCCAACTTCGCGAGGGTGTAATTGTCACCAGCCGTGTCACCCCATACTCGTGGTTATAGACGTATAGCCGTAGTGTGCGAGACAAAAAGTCCTCCACAAGCTCTCCCAGGCCTGCCTCGCCATGTACGTTCCCTTCTGGAGTCCCAACGATGTAGTCGCCGTATGGAAGTAGACCAGCTGCATCGGCTGGTGAGTTGGGGATCACATCAAGAATGTGCCAAACATCCTCGGTCGAAGACAAGGGCGTCCATTGAAGGGTGAGGCCAAGAGTGGGAGATGGAGTCGGAACGGGGATATTGAGCACTCGTACACGCTGCCCCTGTATATGATCAGATATAGCTGCAGTGCAGTAGGATTGTGAAATGAACGACCTACCTTAGCACTCCAGATATTTAAGGCCACGTTAGATCCTGCACAATTGCGAATCTCTGTTGCGAAGAGGTTTGGATTTGGATCATCCTGAAAGATATCAGTAAGCAGTAAGATGTTGGAATGACTGGAACGTACAACTTGGCGGCCATTGATGCCAATGACAAAGTCATACCATGGCTCAATGGGAATTTCTAGGTTCTTATTCCGCAAGACTTGAAACCCAGATGTACCATGTCGGTCACGTGTGTTTGGTGAGGGACCATCTGAGTCAAGTCGAGATATGAATCGATTCAATGCTCCGAACATTTTGCTAAGGTCTGATACAGTGACTTATTCTCTGCGCTTGTCGCTAGCCTGATAGTTGTCGGAAAATCATTCTTCCGCTAAAAGGGCTCGAAACGACGCTTGAAGCCTTTGACCCTTCAAACCCTCGAAAATTCACCTACTTAACGACTCTGTGCTTGCATCTTGTCGCCCATAAAGGACCGCAGGTTCTTGAAACTATCCCAACAGCATCAGGTAACAAGCATATGGCCTTGTCGATACTATCTGAACGACCGGACGATGTGTGCTGTGCTTGGTTCTTATATCTCTGTGTGGCTTCATCTGCTGCGCTTATGGTTGGCGCTCCTCTTTGGCATGCTTGTGATACCTATTTTCTTTTCCACCCACCGAAGAAAACATCCCAGCAACAGTCTATCAAGCATGCGTTAACCGCGTGCCCTCAGATAAGGCAGCCTTGTTTGATCCGAGTAGCCTGCAGTCTAATTCATTACTACATTGGGCAGGAGTTAAAGCAACGTTCAATAGTAGTCTTTGTGACTCGGGCTTTGTTGGTAATTCGGATATATATGAGCTTGGGGTGGGCTCTGGACTATATATACAATGGGTATCATCGCTTTTGGCAAATCACTTACTACGGGAAGAAAGCACAGCCTTGAAGCGTTCTTACCTGATTTTCCACGTTGCACTATGGATAGCTGTTGTTGTCCTCACGTTTCAGAAGATCTGTAACTTCGATGTCGAGATTTTCCTATTGTACTACCTGGTGTATGGAGGATTCATATGTGTATTCAGTAGACCGAATTTGGGAGACTTCGACGCAGTCATGATGGAATTGCATTGGTCGAACATGGTATTATTCTTGTCCTCTTTGACAATGGTAACACATGCCGTCTGGTTTGCCATGCTTGGTCGGTTTAGCTTTCCAACATGCCCTGCGGGACAACCATTTTCTTCTTCGGCCCAGTGAAGGATGATTTGATCAATTTGTTTTCATTCTCACTAGGACCTATAAGTCTCGGCGCAGTGATCCTTACAGCAGTCTTGATATGTGGCTTTTGCTTTATTTTCGCCGGAGAGGTTCTCGAGTCGATCATGAAATCGCCTCTCTACCAGGGTTTATTCCCAAGGGTTCGCTACATGCCTGTTTTTCAGCTGCAATCCGCAAGTCCTCGTTACCACCGGTTTTCGAAGATGCTCGAGTGGTTAGCTACTCAACGTAGAAGTCTGCGCAACAAGTACGGCCCAGCTCTTCGTCGATACTTTCGCGCTTATACAATGTCTCGGCCATCGGATGGCCAACATCGGAGGTGCATACCCGTCTCCAATGAGCTTTCAGTACAGCACTAATATTTCAGAAGGATCATTCAACTAGTCTTTCTATCCATCGGCCTGTTTACGTTAGTGTGGAGCATACTTGCAATCGAACTCACCATTCGTTGGAACAACATCTCCGACATGTATGCACTCGACTCCACCGGTCAATATGTTCCTCTTGCGGTTGGTCTCGGCGCTTTCGTGCGTCTACTCTATGGGATATTGAAATTATGGCTGGTGAGTATAGTTCTCTGTTATTTAAGCATGCAGTTGATTGATATCTAGAATTCCAACAAAAACCACCCGGATCCTCACGGTATGGAATTTTTACGTGCTCAGTCACATGAAGCAGCCAAGTCAGATTCTCGGTTAGGGAGTGATGCGCCAGACTTTCTGAATGTCGGTCCGAGCGACACGCCTCTCGAGCGGCGAGTAGCAATTTTTTGATATAGTTGCTTTTCGTCAAAGTTCAAGCAGGCTCCGAGGGGTCCTCAACGGCTAGAGATGGGGTTTCTTTGACGGAGATCGCTACATCTTCCTGTGGTTTGAAATACAATACCGAAATGTCGACTACGAGACACCGGGATGCAGAAACTTGAAGTCATTAATAGTTTTAAATAAAATTGAGTTGAACGTATCTTGTACAGGGGCATCGAGCTCAGTAACATCCATTTAAACAGAGTCTCTACGTCTCTCGCTATGTCGTATAAATTTATCAGTATCGCACCGTACCGGGTGTACCTCGGCAGGCTACTTCCTCTGCCTATAACAACACATCCACTTGCGCCGTGTACCTGTGCCTCTACAAGGTGCGCGTGAGGTGTAATTCATTTCTTATACATAGTCGATTTGATTACACCTCTCCTTATGCTTTTCCACCTCCTGTACCTATGTAGGTGTATGTTGTACTGTACCGGGTATACCTCGGCAGGCTACTTCCTCCGCCTACAAAGACACCTCCACTTGCGCCGTATGCCTATGCCTCTGCGAGGTGCACTTGAGGTGGAATCTAATTCTCGTATATAGCTCATGTGTTTACACCTCTCTTTATACACCTCCAGTAGCTATGTAGGTGTATATCGCACTGTACTGGGTACACCCTAACAGGCTACTCCCTCTGCTTATAACACCACCTCCACTTGCACCGTATGCATCTGCGAGGTGCACATGAGGTGTAATCCACTTCTTGTATGTAGACAATGTGATTACACCCCTGTCCCTATGCTTTTACACGTCCCGTAGCTATGTAGGTGTATATTACGGCAGGCTACTTCCTCTGCCTATAAAAACACCTCCACTTGCCCCGTATATATCCGCGAGGTACAGATGAGGTGGAAACCACTTCTTGTATATAGACGATGTGATTACACCCCTGTCCCTATGCTTTTACACCTCCCGTAGCCATGTAGGTATATATTACACTGTACCGGGTGTACCTCGGCAGGCTACTTCCTTTGCCTATAACAACACCTCTGCTTGCCCCGTATGTATCCGCGAGGTGTAGATAGGGTGCAATCTATTTCTTATACATAGCTGATCTGATTACACCTCATCTTATACTTTTATACCTCCTGTATCTATAGCTATGTAGGTGTATATCGTACTGTATCGGGCAGGCTACTTCTACGTGTAAGTTTATCTGCACTTGCGCCGTATGCATCTGCGAGGTACAGATGGGGTGGAAACCGTTTCTTATATGTAGCTGATGTAATTACACCCCTCCTTATACTTCTACACCCTTTGTAGTGACTATGCAGGTGTATGTCGCACTGTACCGGGTATATCTCGGCAGGCTACTTCTACCTATAATTACACCTCCACTTGCGCCATATGCATCTGTGAGGTGCACATGGGGTGGAAACAGTTTCTTATATATAGCTGATGTGATTACACCCCTCCTTATATTTTTATACCTTCTGTAGCTGTAGCTATATAGATGTATACTATTACACTGTATCGGGTATACCTCGGTAGGCTACTTCTACCTATAAATGCACCTCCACTTGCGCTGTAATATATCTGCGAGGTGTAGATAGGGTGGAATCCATTTCTTGTACATAGCTGGTTTGATTACACCTCTCCTTGTACTTTTCCACCTCCTGTAGCTATGGAGGTGTATATCGCACTGTACCTGGTATACCTCAGCAAGCTACGCCCCGTATGTCTCTACAGGGTGCATATGAGGTGGAATCCATTTCTTGTACATAGCTGATGTGATTACACCTCTCTCCATGCTTTTATACCGCCTGTAGCTATGGAGGTGTATATCGCACTGTACCTAATATATCTCAGTAGGCTATGCCCCCGTATATCTCTGTAAGGTGCAGATGGGGTGGAAACCATTTTTCATATATAGCTGATGTGATTACACCTCTCTCCATGCTTTTATACCGCCTGTAGCTATGTAGGAATATATCGCACTGTACCGGGCGCACTTCGGGCGTATCCCGGGCGTACCTCGGCAGGCCACTTCCTCTCCCATAAATATACCTCTACTTGCGCTGTATACCTCTGCGAGGTACAGATAGGGGTGTAAACCGTTGTTTATATATAGCTGATATGATTACACCTTTCCTTATGCTTCTACACCTCCTGTAGCTATGTAGGTGTACATCGCACTGTACCGGGCGCACTTCGGGCGCACCCCGGGCGCACCTCGGCAGGCTACTTCCTTTGCCTGTCTCTGCCTATATATACACCTCCACTTGCGCCGTATACCTCTGCGAGGTGTAGATTGGGTGTAAACCATTGTTTATATATAGCTGATGTGATTACACCTCTCTCTATACTCTTACACCTCCTATAACTTCTCAAGCGCACCTCTGCACCTGTATCTGTACTCTGTATCTGGTATCTGTTCTATGCGGCGTAACAGATGCCTACCTCTGCACCAGAGGCGCAAACAGTGTAGACATAAAAGATACATCAGGAGCACCTGTCGCGCACCTTCAGTATGCCCCCGAAGTGCAGTTGGTGCAGAATACGGGCGCCGCACTTCGGGCGTATCTCTACACTTTTTACTCCTGTCTTACATGCAACTTGCATGCGCACCCCTTGACTTGAGGTGTAAGAAGTACAGAAATAAGAGATAAGTTAAGTGCACCTGACGCGCACCTCTTGCACCTCTTTACATCTTTTTGCGCCTTCGCTGATTGCAGCGTTTTGCCCCTGCACCGGGTGTACTTCGGGCGCACTTCGGGCGTACTTCGGGCACACTTCTGCACTTTTTCACCTCTGTCTGTATCTGATTTCTATATTCTATGTGGCGCAACAGGTGCGCTACTCTGCATTCGAGGTGTAAAGGGTACAGATATAAGAGATATATCAGGTACACCTAGCGTGCACCTCTTTGCACCTTTACGCGCTTACTTCTACGCTGATTCTATCTTTTGCGCCTGTACTAGCACCTTCGCATTCTTTTCACCTGTTTCACGCGCGCACCTCTGCATTTAAGGTGTAAAGGGTGTAGATATAAGAGATATATCAGGTCCACCTAGCCTGTACCTCTTTACTCCTTTTTGCACCTATTTCCACCATGCTGATTGCACCGTTTTGCGCCTGCACCGGTGCATCACGTGCACTTTAGGCCCAAACGCGCATTCGAGGTGTAAACGGTGCAGATATAAGAGATATATCAGGTCCACCTAGCCTGTACCTCTTTACTCCTTTTTGCACCTATTTCCACCTATGCTGATTACACCGTTTTGCGCCTGCACCGGTGCATCACGTGTACTTTGGGCGCAAACGCGCATTTGAGGTGTAAAGGGTGCAGATATGAGGGATATATCAGGTACACCTAACGCGCACCTCTTTGCACCTTTTACACCTTGTTGCGCCTACTTCTACGTTGATTACACCGTTTTGTGCCTGCGCCGGGTATACTTCGGCCGCACCTCTGCATTGTATCTATATCTTGTATTTTTGTTCTTTGTGGCGCAAATGGTGCCCACCTCTCGACTTGAGGTGTAAAAGGTGTAGAGATTAGGGATAAATTGAGTGCACCTCACGTGCACCTATATAAAGTGCGGTTGCGCTTGGTGCACCTTTTTGGATCTTTCTGCCTGCACTTACGCCAGCTGCACCTGTACCTCTATTTATACCTGCACCTCTATCTCTACTAGGTGCATATTAGGTGTAAGCATTTCTTTATATATAATTCATGTATTTACACCCGTCCTTATGCTTTATATCTAAACTTGTATCTATATATACATCTATACTTGTACTTGCACCTATACCTGTACCTGTACTTGTACCTGCACCTGCACCTCCGGTAGGTATATATTAGGTGTAAACCTCTCTCTATATATAATTCATATATTTCCACCCGTCCTTATGCTTTATATCTAAACCTGTATCTAAATATACAACTGTACTTGCACTTATACCTGCACCCGCACCTATATCTATACCTGTATTTATACCTGCACCTGTACCTCCCCTAAGTGCATATGAAGTGCAAGTCTCTCTTTATATATAATCAATATCTTTACACCTGCGCCAGGTGTGTTATCTGAACTCACACTGGATGTATTTATTTCCTTATTTTGTACCTGAGCTATTTTCTTCTTAAACTATACTAACTACATTCCTCTATATCTATACTGGTATATATGTACCACTTTGCACTTGTTTACGCCTGTCTACACTTATCTGCACCTGGCTATGCCTCTGCAGCTTTTTGTACCCATCTGCACCCCGTTGGCCCCACTTGTACCTGGTTGCACCTATATGTACTTGGTTGCCGTTTGCAAGTGCTTGTATCTATTTGCGAGTGCGAATACTTTTTGATGAGTGCCTGCACCTATTAATAAGTGCTTGCACCTGTTTATGAGTGCTTGCATCTATTTGTGAGTGTCTGCGCCTGTTAATGAGTACTTACGCCTATTTGTGAGTGCTTGCGCCTATTTACAAGTACTTACACCTATTTACAGTAAGCTGTACCTGACTATACCCTTTACTCCTGTCCGTAATTATCTGTCCCTGGTTACACCTATCTGCACCTGATTCACCCGTTTGTGAGTGCTCGTATCCGTTTTGGGAGAGCTTGTATCTATTTGGACTGGTTGCGAGCATTTATATCTATTCGTGAGTGCTTACACCTGTTTATGAGTACTTTCACCTGTTTATATCTAGTTGTACCTATTTGCCCTTATTTATATCTGGGTATACTTGTTTACACCTAGTTATATCTAGTTGCATCCATCACACCCCTTTACACCCCTTGGTACCTAGTCGCACCTAGTTGTACCTTTTAAAGTTTAGTTGCACCCGTTTGTAAGTGCTTGCACCTACACATAAGTGTATATATCTATTTGCAAGTGCTTACCCCTATTCGGAAGTGCTTGTAGTATTTATAATTGTTTGCACCTCTTTGAACCTCTTTACGCCTGCACCAGGTGCACTCCGAGTGCACTTTTCTTTGCACGCGAGGCCTGCTTTCAATATTAATTAGGAGACTAGCAGCTTCCCGCTCAGCAAGGCTTAAGTTCGCCCAAAAAGAGAGTTAAAAGCGGAAATTACTGGCAAGTTCTTTGCTTGTATCTGTGGATATTTGATCTATGAATAACATAGTAGCCACCTTCATCTATCTCACGACGCTAGTAAAGACCGCCATTGCGTAGCTACTTGCGCTGGTACTTTCTCTAACAATCAAGTAGCATACCCAAACAAAAGTGACGCTCAATATACGCCAAGAGTCAAATCGGTCTACATTGACGATACAACTCATTGAGTCACAGCTCTAACACCCTGCAAAACCAAAGCGAAGATCAAACCCCTTGCCACTTCCGGCACCTGCAAGCAATCAAACACCTTCCCTAACGCCTCGCCGCTCGCCGCGGCTCCAATAACGCTTGTTAACGCTTGTGGCATACCTTTCTCGACAAGTAATTTTCTAGCTTTTTGACGCATGCGTTCTTTCTCTTCATCGCTCGGTGGTGGTGGCCAAGCTTTCAACTCTTCTTCTGTAGGTAATGTATTTTCTCGTAGCTTTCTTAGATGAGTAGCAATTGCCGAGTCAGTAGTATTAGCGTCGATAACAGTATCCTGCAAGAGGACACGAATGGCTTCGAGATTGGGATTGCCGGGGCGTAGAAGGAAAGACTTCGCTGCGTTGAGAAGGGTGAGGCGGAGCTTCCATGCCGATGAAACTTTGTATAGCTCATTGATGGTTGCGAAGAAGAGCTCGACCGCCACGCTGGTCTCTTGGGAGCTCAAAGGAGCAGGAGCTTCACGTTTCGGTGGCTTCGAGGGACTTGATGGTGGACCTTCTACAGGCTGTAACGAAGATGTGCTTTTACGAGATGGTGACGCTTGCGTAGTTGGAGCAGTGCTCGTAGGCGTGCGAATGAGACCGTTGTCGTCATTAGACGTTGATTGTCTTGGTGAGTCTTTGGCGATATTATAGTCGTCAGGTATCTCGCTTGGTGGGGGTGGGAGATGCAGTTCGCCCTGTCCCTCGGGTTTTGTAAACGAAGAGCGCGGGCCTTCAGCGTCCTGGTTGGTTGCACTTCTATCGATAATTGGGTCGTTTTGACTTAGCTGATCAGGTGAGATCTCACTATGGCGAGAAGGCAAAGGAGGTTTGGCGTCCTCTGTTGAAGGCTTGACTGATAAGCGCCGGCTTTCCTGCGACTCTTCATCGATCACCAGACTTGACCTTGCAGGGAGATTGCCTTCACTTGGCGGTCCAGCGGAAATAGAAGTGCCACGACTACTCGCTTGCTTCTTCTGCCCCCGAGAACCCCCGCCACCCAAAACTCCAGTCATGCCACCTATGATAGCTTTCCCTCCACCAGCAGCCCCTTTAGGAGCACTTGCAAGCACGTCGAGCATACCTTTGCCCATTGTTTCGAACGCCCCCGGGCTAGGGAATCCGAACCCTCCCTTACTTACACCAGGAGAACCCCGCCCAAGGCCTTGATCCTTCTCTAAGAAGCGCTTCATGCCTTCACTTTCAGCTAAACGCTGGTATGACAAGGCGTCTCGGAGGTATTGTTCGAGGTCCGTCCGAAAATCTGCTTTTGTTTTGCTCTTCCAATTAGGTACATTTTCGTGTTTCTGCGAGAAGGCGGCTACCCCTGAAATCTTAGAAATGCGACGAAGAACTTCATGGAGAGTCTCGAAGTCTGTGTATTTCCGAGCTATCATCCATCCAGGATGCTGAGAAGTCACTGGCTCAATCTGTATAAGATAGTCAACGGTTGGTTTGGAGCGTAGCGTCCCTTTCTCGTTAGGTTGAGAATCGTCAAAAATGGAAATGCTGGCATTGAATAAAGTCAAAGGAGGGACAGTAAATGACTGAGATTGCGAAGCTTGAAGAGCGGTCGGCTTTTGCGAGGATAGTATTTGGTCAAAGGTTGTGAAGCTTGGAGATGACTCTTCTATTTTCTCCTCTGTCCGAGCTAGAGCCTCGCTACTTCTAGATAGCGGCACCGAAGTATCATCGACGTTTGCAGATTTCTCTGGTGGTGATGTTGGCAAAACAACTCCGGATGCCGATATTTCGTCAGCGATCGTGGAAAGATCATCTCGTGAAGAAGCTGGGGTGACCAAGGCTGCGTTGTCATCGCCAGAAGATGATGACTCGATGGAAGCCTTCCCCTTTTTAGCCTCCTCTGCCGCTATAAGCTCACTCAATCTTCTTGCCTCCTGCATAGCTTCCTCCATTGCATCCTCAGCCCTGCTCACTGTTCGCTTATGTTCGGATGTAGCCTCGGAGGTGTTCGCGGGCTCAGAGCTCTTTGTAATGATTCCACTTTCCATCTGGGCAGGGGTCTCACCGCTTCCATTAGCCCTAGCCCCGTCAACGCTTGCATCAATGGCTTCAAGAAGTCCAGTGTCGCTCTCTTCCAGCGCGTAGATGATCCAATCGTTAATGAACTCTGGCCTTGAGCAGCTCGTCACGGTCATCTCCAGGACCACTCCAGCAAGAATCTCTCGCAAGAATACACGGACTGGATCACACGCATAGACCCTTGGTTCAACAAAGTTCTGTAATATGTCCTCTGCGATTATGTTGAGTTTTCTATCTTGCTGTTTTACGTCCAGGACATTTGCAAGACTGCTAGTTGGATTGGCTTCGAGAAAGGCGTGTACTGCGACAGACGCATCGGTAGATGCTCCCGGCGTTTTCAGTGCGCTAGCGAGCTCGCTCAAAAAGACTATGACAATTGAGGACGAATTCGTCAAGAAGTCAAGAAAAGTGTCTGCAGGCCGCTTGCGAGACAGGTGGGACGAAATCGCAAGCAGGAAGCCGGTCAAGGTTTGCCTGCAGGCAAATGGGAATTTGTTTTCGAGTGGAAGCACCGGTGAATACCACCACCTATCATTCTTAGCCTTGTCTTGTCCAGTAGTATTACAGATTCAATCTTACCGGACGTAGTCACGAATCACAGCGTCTGTCAGTGCTGTTAAGGCTGCACCTGTCTCCGGCTGGAAATCTAAGAAGTCTAACGTCCTCGGACCGCTGGATCCGACATCATCAAATCCCGTGTCTCTTTTCGTCTTTTCTCGCCAGTCGAGCACCCGCCCAACGATTTCCAGTCCCTTCTCTCGACTCTTCCCAGCTTCTGTCGCTTTAAAGTCATCGGTGGCATTGCCCTGAACAGTTCCTTCCCATGTAGCATGAAGGACCACTCCTCCCACAACCCCAATTATCACGAGCCCAACCCTTCCAAGCAACAGCCATGTTGTAGCACCAAGCGCAATAATGCAAGCCCCTAATGTTTCGTTGCTTGCATTCGATAGGAAGTCGAGGATACGACTAGTGAGGTCGTGAGCTTTGGCCGAGGCATTCGAGGTCGGGCCAATAATTTTCTCCCCAGATGTATTCTCTGGGCCTTTCTGTAATGCTGTTACAGCTTCAGAAGGAGCTTCTTTGTCTTCAGAATGATAGGGAGCTCCAGCTTCGTCGTTTGGATCATTGGTAGCCATGCGTGCCGCAAGATCATTGTGTCAGTCACCTTCAAGCCAACTTGTTGCAATGGTAACGGCTAATACCTCAGTATCATTAGATAATGAATACAGGGGCAGAAACGTGGCACTGCAGTTCCTGCCTGACAGTGCGGAAGGATTCCGTCCGGGATGACTGAACTCTAAGTCCGGAGAAAATCACCAAAAGTCTTGCCTAGCAGCCGCGTAGGCGCTATTGATAGGGCGCTCTAAGTTAACAAAACCCTCTAAATCTTCCGCTGGGGGGAACTTGATTCTAGAGCAGCTGCTAGGAGAGGGAAGCTTTAACCCTATAGCACCTCTAGGATACTGGAATCCTCCAGGGTACCTGTCTAGAGTTAGGGCTAGGGCTAGGGCTATTTCTGGAACTGTTAGCGCAAATCACAACATCTGGTGTTGTCCTCCATAGCAGCCACCACTCAAGGTATGATTTTGTAGACGGCAAACATCACATTCTGGAGGGTTATTAATATCTGCCAGCGTCTAGAGAACATCAGAATTGCTGTTGCCGCCCAAGAGCGAGAGTCCATATGTCCTTGGTGCCAAAACGACAGAACAGCCTTGTCTCTCCTTTACTGTCGGCCAGGGCACCCAGATTCAAATCTCACGCGCGCGCTCAAGAACAATATTTCCCCTACAGCCATGACACATTGCGTCCTATGCTCAAAATATCCGGATTCGAGGTCCCACAGGATGGGGGAAATCTGCTGGTTAATCACGGCGTGCATTCAAATGTCTGTGGATGTCATCTCCATTGGTTTGCTCGATATTGAGTATTAGTCTCGGAATTTGGGCCTACCGCTCATTGGCGACTATGGTATGTCTCATCAAGCCTACAAGACCACGGCCAATGTGAGCCTGTGTCCAAATTGCGGTAGAAAACTGCTTAGAGTCAACGCTGGGGGCCGAACAGGGGTGTACTAGAACATCAAAAGTTTGAGAAGACCTCAAAGGAGCTATGATATCATGCCCAGCCTCTTTGCATGGAAGCCAGAGGATATGAGCCGATAAGGACCTTTTGTATTGAATTCATTCGCCTGTGTCAAGACAGCGACGTGGCGAGTCCGATTAATTTTCTCGAGAGGGTAGACGCCATTAACGCCAGCAGCAACACTACTTTTGACGTGGCCAAAGGACCACCACGCCATTGACGCGTGCATTCAAGTTCAGTCCTGTTCAACATTATCGGGCAATTGCCTCCACGTCCCAGGACTAAATTTGCTAGGAAATATCCAGATCATGTCGATGTGAGCTTACTTTTGATTGAAAGACAGCATAGTGAGGGTTAGAATCATTAGATTTAATTAATACCACTAGATATCTTCATTAGCATGGACAGCAGTATTGCTGTATTTGCTTCCGGCAGCAACATGTGGCGAGCGGCTGCATGCTTGATGGCTGAAGTTAGTAGGAGATTCTATCATCAGCAAAGAAGCGAGCGAGGCGTTATTTCTGGTGCAGCATAGCGAGAGTACAGGATCAATGGCTTCTTTCTGAAAGACTGAAGCTACCAGGTTTTGAGCCATTAGCATAGGCGGATCCATCGCTATTCTTGTTGAAGGGCATACCCAAAATCCTTGTCTCACAGTAATGGCTGTCTCCATTCAGTATTGTGTCTAAGCATCATAGCTATTGCTAGGACAGATCTAAAGCGAGAATGGAGTCTATTCTTCGCAATCCGAGTGAAGTCTAAACGTAATTGACACGATACGTAAGACGCAAAGAAGAATGCGGTCTTGCCTCCTCACTGTAGGAGAAGTGGAGTTGGCTACCCCTCATTGCTTCACATACTTGGTATGTGAGCCCGTAGAAACAACACTACTAGTTCCATCTTCCTTGAGCTTCTTGATCTCAACGTTGGTGAATGCCAACGTTCCTCCAACCTTGGCTGCCGTCGCTGTAACCTCCAGCAAGTCGCCCTCTTTGGCAGTAGACACGTAAGAGGTATGAATATCTGTTGAGGCGCCAGTTTTTTCGAGACCCGTAGCGGCAATTGCCAAGCTTCCGGCCCAATCGACCAGACCTGCAGATACGGTGCCATGTAGAGTGCCTTTGGAGTTCAGATGGCAGGGTTTGACCTTCAATTGAGCGGTCATGGAACCAGCTTTGGAGGCAGAGAGGAGCTCGATGTCGGAGAGAAGGAAGTCGTAGATGGGGCTATGAGATTTCATTCTGGACCATACTTTCTCTACCTGTTGGAGGTCCTCGGATTCTTGCTTTTGCGCAGTATCTGGCATCTTGTCACTGCTGATCTCACGAAGATTGTAGAATGTTTATGGGATTAGTATTTCCAGATTGCAGTATGGATCAAGCTAAGGTAGTCCAAAGATTCCATAGGGCTGCTCGCTGAACCTTCCCAATTTGGAAGAGCCTCTACATCAAGCGAAAATTTTTGATATTCCAAACACTTGAAACATCCTTGCAATGACAGCAGTTGGGCCCACCGAGGCTCTCGTGAATGGCCATGGTACGGAGAAGAAAGTCAAAAAGCGTAAGCGCGAGAAGGAAAACCGCGACCCCATCGGCAAAGACGGCGGTGATACGAACAAGCCTTCAAAAGAAGAGCGGAGGGAGGTGAAGAGGCTGAAAAAGCTGGAGAAGGCAAAGAACGCCAATGGTGTAAAACAAGAGCTGGTAGAGAAAGCACCAATAAGCAATGGTACCTACAAGGAAGAAGAGGGTCTTACCAAAGCGGTGCGCAAGGCAGAAAAGGATCGATCAAAGGCAGAAAAAAAGGCAGGAAAGACGGAAAGCAATGGCTTCCCCTCTACAAAACCAGAAGTTCCGCAGGTTGATCCCAAAGATAGAGAGGAACCCAAGAAGTCTAAGAAGGGAAAGTCCCAGGCTGTTGCTACATCTTCCTCAACTTATACCGAAGATCCAGCGCTCTCCGCACTTCCCCAATCCGAAATTGACGATTTCCTCGAGACGAACTTCATCACCATCAATGATCCTGCCTCTGCAACCACCCTCCGCCCTATAACCAAGTTCTCTCATCTTCCCTCAAACGACTCCTCTGCTTTCACCGCATTCAAAGCCCCCACACCCATTCAATCAGCGGCATGGCCTTTCCTTCTCTCAGGCCGTGATGTGATAGGAGTAGCGGAAACAGGCTCAGGCAAAACGCTTGCATTTGGCGTGCCGTGCATCCGCTCTATAACCAAATCTCCTCCGCACAAAAAGAGCGCCTCAGCGAGAGCAGTTATCGTCTCCCCCACTCGCGAACTCGCTGCTCAGATTCACGAGCAGATTTCCCAGCTCGCCAAGCCAGCCTCTCTCTCAACTGTTTGCGTGTATGGTGGCGTACCCAAGGATGCTCAGCGCACTGCCCTGAAAATCGCCCACATAGTCGTCGCAACGCCTGGTCGTCTTAACGACCTAATCAACGAAGGCGCAGCAGACCTCAGTAACGTGAATTATCTTGTGTTAGACGAAGCGGACCGCATGCTAGACAAGGGCTTCGAAGAGGAAATCCGTAAAATCATAGGCGCAACCTCCCCAAAAGGACGACAAACCCTCATGTTCACAGCCACCTGGCCCCCATCCGTCCGCGATCTAGCTGCCACATTCATGACCCAACCCGTCCACATCTCCATCGGCGCCGACAACCCCACCGGCGAGCTCCGAGCCAACACCAAAATTAAACAACTCGTCGAAGTGGTCGACCCCCGCGGCAAAGAACAACGGCTTTTACAAATCCTCCGACAGCACCAAGGACCCAAAAACAAAACCGATCGCATCCTCGTCTTCTGCCTGTACAAAAAAGAAGCCGCGCGCATCGAAGGATTCCTCCGACAGCGAGGGCTAAGTGTAGCTGGCATCCACGGCGACATGAACCAAACCGCACGCTCCGCCAGCTTAGACAGTTTCAAAACCGGGCAATGTCCTCTCCTCGTAGCCACCGACGTAGCAGCCCGCGGTCTGGACATCCCAGCCGTGAAGGTCGTAGTCAACGTCACATTCCCCTTGACGGTAGAAGACTACGTCCACCGCATTGGGCGGACCGGACGAGCTGGTGCGGAAGGATTAGCGATCACGTTGTTCACAGAACATGATAAAGCGCAGTCGGGGGCGCTGATTAATGTGTTGAGAGCTGCGGGGCAGGAAGTACCGGAGGAACTATTGAAATTTGGGACCACGGTGAAGAAGAAGGGCCATGAGGCTTATGGGGCTTTTTATAAGGATCTGGGGGCGGGAGAGAAAAAGGAGGCGACGAAGATTAGATTTGATGATTGAATGATAAAAGTCTTGCTGTGGAGTCTTAAGCATGTTGATAGAATACATTTTGATAGATATAGAGAAATCTATAGATCTATTGATTCTTCTTCTCACCGCTTTCAATCTGTGAGTCAGCGAGCCGCTGTAGAATTGGGAAGCGGTCAATTGCTGCATCTGGCATCATCGAAAGGAGGAATTTGCGCTCGAAGAAGAGTCTGTTGTCCACTATTAGCCTACGGTAGTCCTCGCACAGCAACACGCGGGACAACTTACACGCCAATGCCGCAAGCCCCAATAATAACAGCACTCTCCGCCAATTCAACCAGACCAGCATCAGACCCTTTCTGCAGCACGAATCGCAAACCTAACCTCGCCCCCAAACCCACACTCAAACTACCCGCAGAAGGCACCATCTCCTCCAGCCGCAAACCCCCTTTCGCGCCCAGATAATCCCGCACAAACACCCAACTCCACAAAATCCTACACCCCATCGCCACCGCATTCGCAACCACCAACCCCTCCGCCCCCATCCCCAAAGCCCTCAGAGCTAGAAAACAAGTCCCCGCAAAGGCACAGAGCTGTCCCACCTTCCAGAAACTCTGCGCTCGTATCTGTGCTGGAGTAGCTACAGCGGCGACGAAGGCTTCAAGGATGCCGTTCGCGGCGAGGAGGGGAATGAGGTAGCAGTATGCGGCTAGGACGGCGGGGGCTTCGGTCGTAGTCCAGCGAGAGCCAGCGAGGGTGCGGAGGAGGAGAGGAGAGAGCGGAGGGCCGAGGGAGATGGCGAGGAGGGAGAGGAGGGAGACGGTTAGGAGCTGGGTGTGTGTGTTAGGGAGTGGGTTTTATGTAAGTGCGGGGGGTTGGCGGGGAGGGGCTTACGAGGAGGAAGGTCCATGGTATGTAGAAGCTTGAGCGATGGAGCTGGTCGACGAAGAAGATGAGGACGGAGGCGACGATGAGGGAGGAGATGAGCTGGGTGAGTCGGATGAGGTGGAAGGGGAGGGCGGGGTATTCGGAGGGTTTCCGTTTGTTGGTCTTCAGAAGCGCCATGGTGAACGAGTGTGTTGGGAATGAGTGTGTGTAAGCAAACGAAGGTTGTGACGCTGGTGCTACGCCTTGGTGATGAGGACGTTGGAGAAATATGGTGATGATATGTAGGGGAAAGGAGTTCGCGCGCGACGGATGCGAATGCCTGTTGCAGAGCTCAGCCGGCAGCCCGTTGTTTATTATTACATCCTTAGGCGAGCCAGACAATCTCTTTAGCCGTTTCACTTATCACTCACCACCCCCGGACCCGAAAAGGCCAAGCTTGAGCCCCCAGCGCAGCCCTATGAACGCTGTCGGAGAATTACCTTTTCCGTTCGCCGGCCAAAAAAAAGGTCGAGTCATTGATGATGGCGTCAGAGAATCTTTCTTCTTTCTGACAGCTTCAATTTCCCACTCTTACCACTTAACAACACCTCCTTTTGCTTACGACATCAATTGTGCTCCAGTGGTGTGCACTCATATGTCAGGCGTTGTGTCGGAGCCTTCTAGATCCGACGAACAGAAGCTCGCTACGTCAAGGGATGGAGACACGGAATATCGAGGGCAGAGACACTACAGAATACAAGACACATCTGCGGGGCATAACCCGGTGACAATGGATGAATCCAACGAGCCAGAGGTGGAGAATGTCGAGACGGACATATCTGCTGTCCAGAAGATGCTCTCTGCTGTATCTGGTTCCCTCCTCACATCCCTCCTTGGTATATTTCTTCTGTCCAAGTATATTCTCGAGTGAACCTATACTTACATCTATCAGTCACCCCATTAGACGTCGTCCGAGTCCGTCTTCAATCGCAACCTCAAACCCAACCTACAAACCCTCAGTCAACCTCGTCCTTTAACAATCTACCCAAGAATATCGGCGTGACGGCTTGCTGCCGCGAAGTCTTCTGGGTAAATAATACCTCTCCCTTCTGCATAGCCGCCAATTCTTCCTCATCTGCCACTATCGCAACACTCAACCCCGCCATAGCCTCCGACTGTGCCGTCGACGAGTCCCGCAAGAAGACATTCACTTCCACGTTTGATGGCCTTCGCAAGATCGCTCGTAATGAAGGTCCCACATCCCTCTGGCGCGGCCTATCTCCCACCCTCGTCATGGCCGTCCCTGCCAACGTCATATACTTCACCGGCTACGACACCCTCCGTACATCACCCCGCAGTCCCATCAACAAAATCATCCCGGACGCCTACGCCCCCCTCCTCGCCGGCTCCATCGCCCGCGTCGCAGCCGCCAGTGTCATCTCTCCCATAGAAATGTTCCGCACCCGCATGCAAGCCGCCACCTCTGGCGGCACAGGCGTCTTCACCGAAACCCTGACCGGACTCCAAAAAATGGTCCACTCGCAGGGCTACACCTCGCTCTGGCGCGGTCTCACACTCACAATGTGGCGCGACGTCCCCTTCAGCGGCATATACTGGTGGGGCTACGAAACAATCCGCAACAGACTAATAACCCTCCGCTCTCCTATCAAACAAACCCAAAACGACAACCACACCTCCACCTTCCTCGTCAGTTTCACCGCCGGCGCCCTCTCCGGCGCCTTCGCCTCCGTCATCACCACCCCCTTCGACGTCGGCAAAACCCGTCGCCAAGTCCTACACGACGAGCCCCAACAACAAAAGGCCGCCTCCTCCCCCTCCTCACTTCCCAAAGAAGCATTAAGACCAGAAGAACGCTCCATGCCGCGCTTTCTATGGCATATATGGCAGGAAGAAGGTACCGCAGGCTTATTTCGGGGCTGGGTGCCTAGGATGCTGAAGGTGGCGCCGGCGTGTGCGATTATGATTAGTAGTTATGAGGTGGGGAAGAAAATGGCGAGGAGGATGAATGAAAGGAAGAGAGAGGTGTGATGAGGCGGGATTGTTCCTTGAGTGGAGGTGCGGAGGTTTTTCAACATCATCATTTGTGGAAGAGGGGGTTATGCATTGGGTGGTTTTAGTATCGCATAGCATAGCGTGGCGTCTCGTGTAAAGGTAAGTACGCTTGGGGATTGTATATAGCTGGGTGGGTGCATGTATATGGTGAGGTCAAAACATTAGGTAATCGGTATAGGAATGCTGTACCATAAGATCTATCATCGAATGTATAGGTGGTCTTCTCTCATTGCTCATTGGCTCTCAAATACCCGTTCTGCTATTTTTCCAGTCTATCTATCTACCTGGGAGATCCAAGAACGTTACCCTTATTCCTTCTATCATCCCAATATTGCAATGAGATTGTTGAATGAATGCCAATGCAACCATGCAATGCATGCAAATGAAATAGAGCCGTCAGCGCTTGATAGGCTCTCTGTCCTCCGAAAGAAGATCACATCGCACATTCCCACCCGTTGCGAATTCATTACCTCCTCCGGCGAAAAACATCTTCCACGCTCTCAAGTCCCGACCTCCCTCCCTTACTCCCCACCCCTCTGCCTCTGAAGCGCCGATTTCAAGGCCACCCATTAACCGTATATGCTCAGTGATCAGAAAGTCCTGATCTCTTGCAGCAAAGCCTGTTCCCCCTTTTCATCCTCCTTCCCCTGCTCCTCCTGCTCTCCCTCCTTTCCCTTTTTCTTCACCTCCTTCTGCTGTTGTTTTACCTCCTCCCTCAACCGCGCCAACTCGCCCTCCTCCTTCCCATTCCTACCCAACACGCTCCCCGCACCCGCACC
>NAPT01000203.1:0-44142 GCA_002927785.1 Cladonia uncialis | reverse complement strand
GGGGGAAGGAAGGGGGGACGTACTGCCTTTTACGCGGGAGATGAGGGAGTCCATGGTTGTTCGTTGGGTCGCTGGTGGGGGTGTGTGTGTGTGTGTTTCTGTCTGTGAATTGATAGCGGAGGTGTGATTGATAAGATACAAGCGGCGTAGTAGGTGGTTGATTGATGTACACCAGTAGTAGGTACGTCAGATCCCAGAAAATTATCTAGAGTCGAGAGGCTGACGTGAGCTTTTCTCGGAGATTCTTGGGCGGAATGGAGTAGGTGATGAAAGGAGTGGATGTAGTTGGACTGCGCGATTATTTCAAGTTATTTATTATTTATCGTTCCGGAGAGATTGGCCTGTCGTTGATTGATAGTGTCGGGGTTGCACGGGGGACCCTTAAATGCCCCTGATCGACGCCACGCGAGGTCTTTAGGGTAGGTAAGGGTGCGCCTCGTGGCATTCCGCGAAGCTAATGCCTGAGGGGCGCAAGCCCGGTGGTCCGTGGGTGAAGGTCGCGTTGGATGGGATACGGGTAGACACACTGGATCAGAACACCATGGCCAGCTGTAATCATAGTATCGTCTCAGCAAAGGAACAAGTCATTGCGTTTAAAACATTATTTGTATACTGTATGCTACAAACCAAGTCCAGCAATGGTCAAATTTCAGAGCACGACTCGTTCCATGATTGTCCAGCGCCACGGGTGATGCATGAATAATACACCATCCCAAATGCTCCCACCATATAGATGCAGACAATTTATACTTTCTTTTTGAGATTCAATCCCTCCAGACTCGCTCTTGCGACCACAAACATGCAGCTACCACCGAACATCATCACCCCGCAGAATATGATAAGATTTTGGTAGTTGCCGTGCTCATGACTGACAAGGGCTCCACCAATTGGATTCCCAACAAGAGCTGCAACCGATATAGCAGCGAACATCGATCCAGTCCTCACCCCAATCTGCCGAACATCACTGATTTGTACAATCAATGCTGGTGCCAACGAGACAAAGGCTCCAGAGCTAAACCCAAAAAAAGCTGCAAACAGTATATAGGGGACATTCCCGCGAGCAGGGAGCCACATGGCGAGAACGAGGACGGTCGACAAGAAGGACGTGACGACCATAGTATTGTACCTGCCCACCTTATCGGCGATCCATCCTGGTAGCGTGCGACCGAATATAGAGGCGGCGTTGAGGACCGCGAGGAGGTAGCCGGCCAAGTTGGCGCTCATACCATTGTACTGCGCTGAAAGGATAATGAAGGTGAAAGGAAGGAACATTCCGAAGAAGAACACGAAAGCGGCGAAAACGGTGAGGAAGTATGGCAGTTCCGTGAATGGTGTGATAAAATCCATGAATGCCCACGCTTTGGGCATAGGTGGGAGGCGTGATTTTACAGTGAAGTTGGCGTAAATCAGTAGGCCGAGTATCAAAAAGGCAGCCGCTCTCATAGCCCATGGAAATCCATGCTCTGCAATGATCCGTTCGATCATGATAGGGAAAATAACCTGCTCCTGGTCAGCTTTGGTCGGCAACGTAGGTTTGAATATGCGTTCGCTCATACCCCGCCTAAGGAACTGCCAGCAGCCATTACGCCGAATGCAAAAGCCCGCTTTTTGAAGAACCAAGTTCCTATAGAGCTCATAGCCGGATAGAAAATAAGACTGGCGCCAATGGGTGAACATATCCCTGAATTGAGGTCAGAATGAGATGAGTCGTTTTGATATCGTCTCTAGAGCTACCTTGTGACAGAAGGAATTGGTAGTATTTTGTGCTGAGGGATGCCATCATAAGTCCAAATACATGCAAGAACGAGCCAACTAGTAGCAGGTATCGCGGTCCATAGTTATCGTACACCTTTCCCCAGATTGGGCCCTAGTGAAAGTCAGCATGCGTTCAGCACTCAGCAGCGAGTTGTGATATATACTCCCAAGAACATCATGAAGACTTCAAATGCTGGTATCCAAGAAATCGTACTGGCAGAGTAATTGGACAAGGGGCCCGTCTCGTAGTATGTCTGGAAAACACCAATAGCTGTATAGCAAAGGCTATCAGCAACCATTCTGACACGGAGTGAGGTGTAGTATTACCATTGATCCAGCCAAAGCTACAGAATAAGCAGCAAAACGCGCCGGATACGGCGAGCCATGCTTCCATTCCACCATCAGGAAAGGAACTAGGGTCGAAACCAGCAGGAACTTTAGGCTTTTCCTCCAACTGCGCTTTCTCTAGATCCACATCTTGAGGCTCATCCGCTGTTTCTGGCAGTATATTTGCTTCCGTCAGTTCTTTTGGGTTGAAATCGTGGGAGATGGAATGCCGGTGTTCTGTAGAGTGCTTCTCGTTATCGATTGTGACTTCTGTTCCTGAAGAGTCGTCCATTGTGATTGGGTGGAGAGTGCGGAGTAGAGGTGATTGAGGCTATTGTAGTGGGAGAGGAGGAAGGTGGTCTAGTGTCAACCCACCAGAGGGTCCTATGGTGGTTGGGGACGTATGGAAGGAGCTTGCCTTGTTGCGCGTGGGTATCTTAGGGCACAATGCTGAAAATCATAACAAAGGGAAGTGTGCTGCATTTTGAATGTTGAGTCAATGCTTATGAAAACCGCTTTGCATAAAGTGATAGCCTAGCATCCCGTAGGTACCTTACACGTAGGAAACATGATCTGGCGACGGTCTTTACGGTCTTTTCGGCCTTATTGCAATGCCGAGGTGACCAGGGTCTGAGCAGAATAGGTAATGAGGGAAGGGTATGCCTCGCCCATTTTTGGTTAGCGAGGATAATGAGGAGTGACAGGTAGGTAGGTTGACTGGGACACTAAAGCTCGGCAGAGATCTAAGGCACATGCAATCCATGTCGGGGGGATGTCCGGGGGTGTACGGTGTACTATGAATTAGGAGTTTCGGCGCGGCGTTAGGCTGCATGCTTGGGTGGCTTGACTAAGGTACCTTTATCAATCAGACCCGACAATCTAGTTTGGTGCCGCATCTCCCGCCCATCACATGTTCTAGATTCTGTATGCGCATCCAATCATTTGTAAGTACTTACCTTGAGCTTTCCATTCAAGCATTTAGCATGTGCACATCTCTTTCGATTTCTTGGCATGTGCGCGCCTGCTTTACCAGGTGGATGGCAATACTCATCTACAATTTTAATATGCGCAAAATCTTTATTATAACAATTAGACGGATCTAAAGCTGTTGGAATTTCCTAATTTGTATTAATAATTATAAAGATATTGGGGAACGAAAAGACTGAAGCAGACGCTAATATCAAGAAATGGAAAATATTGGAGATGACAACATCTTGCACATCGGTCAATGTTAGCCTTGTTCGTCTGATATATATACACCAAGTGTAGGTTTCATCTTATACAGGACATCTGTGGTTAGAATTTCGAATCTAGAGGCTCAAGTTTGCCGCAGAGATGAACGCGTGCTGCCAAGAAATCGAATATCAGGCACTGCTCCCCCACCGTAGCGAGATACACTTCATTATTGGAACGCCATCGCTATGTTCGTAATTGATCTACTATAATACTTCGCTCCTCCATTCTTCCTTTCACTCAGATACGGCATCCATGCTGTTCTGCAGACCCAATCTCATGTTCTCCACCGTCTTCGCTCCAACGCCCCGCAATTGGCCGAGCTCTCTCAGATTCGTCACGGTTCGAACCTCATCCTCATCCTCTTCACCTGTGCAGAGTGCCTCAATTATTGCTTCTGCCTTCTTCGCTCCAACCCCTTTGAGCAGGCGTATCTGCCTGATGTCCCTGCTATTCACTATATCTAATAATTGCCTTGTTCGTGGTGTCTCCACATCTCCCATCCCCACCTCGGCGGAGGAGAGCCCGCCAGCTGTGGCTCTTTTGTTTCTGATCTTCGGTTTGTAATGGAATCCGCCGTCTGATTCGTAGTGCTGGTCAGTGAACGCTTCGTCTTGGTAATCGTCATCACGATCGTCTTTCCGTTCACCGGCCTTTCGAGTCGTGGTCAGTAGCAGAGTCTTCGAGCTTTGTGGGTCAATTGCCGCCTCTTTTCGTCGCTCTTCCTCTTTATTCTGCTGTATCTTTTCACGAAGCTTCTCGATTTTCATGCCCAGCTTCTTGTTGTCCGGGAAAAAATCCTTGGCTAGATTATACATTCTCAAAGCACTTGCGTCCTCGCCCCGCACTGCATGCTGTTTCGCCATAAGTAAGAAAGTCAGCCCCTGTTCTCTACCATCATCTTGTACATCAATTTTCTTCTCCAGTAAATCCAGTCTCCTTTGCACCTCGTCGCTAATCTCAGGCTGCGGGGCAACGGATGGTTGATCGAGAGCACGAGCCGCAAGTATGTCTGTCACTTTGCGCTCAATCATGTCCTCGATGGCTGCTTTGGATATTGTAGGTTGGATCCTTGATGTTATACGGTTCGGGCTTCGCCTTTTCGCAGGTCTCGATGCTGAGGTCATGAAAGTATCAGAGGGCGCCGGCCGCTTCAACGGTGACGAGCGTCGGCCTGGGTCTCCTTGAGATGGTCTGGTTTCCATGTTGGAATGGCGCGCCCTGTCAGAGTATACCGAAAAAGCTTTGATTTGCTTATCGTTTTGTTTCAGAGGATTATTCGGAGCATGGATTGCAGACGCGTTATGGACCGTACTTGCCAATGGTCGCAAGGGTTGTCTCTGTATGCTGGATCCGCTAATGCTAGGCACTGCCGCTCTTGGAGGCAATTTGAATACGGGCTCATTTTCGATTTCCCTGACTTCGATCCTCTTCGTCCGATTGGCAAAATTCAATGAGCTCAATGTATCCAGGTGAAAGGATCTGACAGGCGCCAGATTAAGGATCATAATGGTCAATCCATTGTTCTGACCCAATGATAGAATCCGAGTCATCTTGCTTTCTCGATACGGTACCCGCGCGTCCTTCTGGCTGATAGCTTCAACACACTTTGCAAGGGTGAAAAGCGACTTATTGATGCTGGCAGACTCCACCATCCTCTCCTTGCCGTTCTGCGTTCTGCGGTTGTCTTCAGATCCTGCGAGATCTATTGCGGACGCAATACTAGTCCTTACTTCGTCGCCCGTGGTTACTGCGAGTTTTATACCCAATATAGCATGGGACCGGGAAGAGGATGCATTTAGCTGGAGGAATCTCAGCATATCATAGGAGAATATGAGTATAGTCCGCCTTACCTTCGTGGCGCTGGTTGACCGATTGACGTTCGCCTGCTCATATAGCTTTTCAAATTCTTTGAGAGTCTCACAGGGTCTCTCCGTCAATCCAATAACGACGGTCTTGCTCCCGTTGTCCCTTAGCGGCAATCCAGCCAACGTCCGTTTCTCAGGCGCTTCGAAAAGGTCATAAACTTTATCGTTATAGATCTCGTAGTATGAGAGAGTGATTTCGACTGTCCTTTTCCCTCCTGAGTCTTTGTCTATCTTCCTTGCCCTTCGATAGATGCCCGATAAAAGTCGGGGTATGACACCTCGCTCCGCCAACGTCTTGCTGCCTCGCATTGTATGGGTCTTGCCAGTCCCTGTACTACCGTACGCAAATATCGTAACGTCAAACCCATTGAAGAGATGTTTAATCGTAGGGGAGACTAAAGGGGATCAGTATTCTTGGTTCCCAAAAGCCATGAAGGGCTGGCAAGCCGCTGACCTTCATTGTCAAAAATCTGCTGCTGGGTCGCGGTATGGTCATAGACACTACTGAACTGAAATGTGAAGTCTTCGCTTTCATTTTTTGGGTTTGGGATCTTAACGAGCGTGGGTTGGTCTGACGCCGACTCGGTGTTGCTGGCCGTTGAGACTATGACGTCTTTCCCTAATTCATGCTGCTGCTGTGGCCGAATCCTCGCAATGACCCGAATCCCCATTGCCGTGAGATATAGGTCAGGTACGCCCAACTGGCCTCTTCAAAGTGCGCTGATGGAGAAATGCCGGACGGGAGACGATTTGTTTACCGAAAATGGTTGTCAATAGCAACAGCCCTAAGCGCCTGCCCTTAAGTCCGATTCCACTATCAGACTTGGGCGACATTCAACTGTTATTTTCTAGATTTTATGCCAAATACCGTTGATATTCTGGGACTTTCTTAGTCGATATCCCTCTACTCAGTTGCTCGCTACGGCTCGAGAGTTTTTCGACCTCCCTTTACAAATTCGAGTAGGGAATATCGTACTGGAACACCGCTACTCTAGGTTTAGAACGCAAAATTGCTACTATAGATTTAGTAAATGCGAAGCTTCCTGTATCGATCAGGGCAATGAGATGAGTCCTGCAACCATATGTTAGGTCTCTAACATCACCATAAGTGGACCAATGATGCACGTCTAGTAAATTATCTAGTATTAACAGAATTCCCCACCGAAAGGGGCCCTAACGGCAAGCATTTGAGTCTCCGGACAGAGTTAGGCCAGACTATAAGATACATTTTAAGCAGAAGGAAAAGCAATCCTCGTCTGTTTACCACGCTCCGGATCGGCCATCCTAAATATGTATTAGCTCGATCCAAGCTAATAGAGACCAGGACAGCTTACTTGATAACTCTGACATCTTCCTGCGGGTCGATACTGCTCATCGACTGCGGAGTAATGAGGATAAATTGCTTTCCAACCGATCTTCTCGCAGCTTGGATCTGCGCTCACTGTAAATATAGTTCCTGATGGGGCTTCAAACAAACTTACAATCATTCCCATACTGATTTGTCTGTTCACTGGGTCCATGAAGACATCGCTGATGATATTGAGTTAATTGCAAGAAAGCGGGGGCAACTAAAAGATGCTTACAATTCATCGAGACAGCGAATTGGTGCTCCCATGGCTTCCCAAACTATAGCAAGATCAGCAAAATCGAAGCCGCCGCTGCAAAGGGAGAGAGACTTACGAGAGAGTAACAAGCAAATGGTCGAGAAAGACTTCTCTCCACCGGACAGTGTCATTGTCTTACGGCCTTTATTTTCCTTCAGAGTCTCATCGGGCTCCACCTATGCCATAATTTAGTGATGTCCCACTTAGCGATGAAAACATTGATGCCAACTTGTAAATCCAGCTTCTTTTCCTTATGATTTGCCTGTAGTTGACCACGGAAGCCGCGTTCGCTCAAAAGATACATGAATTGGACCCTAGCACGGGCTGTTATATGCCTTTGAAATCTCTTCCACCGTTCTCTTCGGTTGACTAGTGTCGTCTTCAACAGCTAAGACTCCGTCAACGGCGTTTCGATTGTTTGAATTTACGCTACAAACCTGCGCAAGGTCTTCGATGCTTCTGACGTCGTGGTTCGCTTGCTCAACAGCTTGGAAGGCCGTTGTCGCAATTCTAGCGAGGTCGTCCCTGCTGCCTCCCACTCTGTCCAATCGTAAGCGAAGTTACCGATGAAAAAGCACCACTACATGCGTACCGTCGTTCAGCATTACTTAAGTCCTTTTTTAGCTTGGAAATTTTGCGGATCAGTGAGTCATATGTCTCGCCGAGTTCGACAGGTACTCGCGGACATATCTCATTTGCTTTCATTGTGAAATCCTCCACACATCGCACCTTTTCCTCCCGCTCTTCCTTATAGGTTTCCAGCTCTTCTTTTGCCGCCTGAACGCTTTCGTACGCGGCGTTCATCTCTGTCAGCGCAGAAGATCTCTGATTCACACACCTAGTTAGCTTGCCCTCTGCCTTAAGAACCTTTGCTTCAGCTTCTTTGAGCTGAGCATCGATTTTCGCCATTTCGTTCCTCGCGTTCTCGAGCGATTCTCTATTCTTGTCCTTTGCCACAACAGAGTCCTCGTAGGAGGCTTCATGACCGATTTTCTCTTCTCTAGCATCTTCGAGCTGTTGTTTCAGGGATTCCAGGCGACCTTCTTCGACGCTATCTTCTTCCAAAGCGTCCTGAAGCTCATCCACCATGGTTTCCGCCTGCTGCACGTTTATTTTCAGACGCATGACCTCCTTTTTTTGCTTAGCAATGGCTTGCTCACAGCTCCTAAGATAATTTCGCTTCTCTCCAGACATCTGCTCAAGCTTATCGAAATCTGATTGGAGAGTCTGAAGCGCGTTCCGTTGAGCGCTAGACGAGTCAGCTTCGCTTATCAATTACTGTCATTACAGGGCAAACCTACTTAATCTGATATTCAACATCAGTTTTCATACGCGGAGACCCGGTAAATGCTGCCTGGTATGACTGGGATAGTCCGCCTCCATATCCGTAGGCCAGCCTGACGGCTTCGCCTGGTCTGATATTGAATGCGAAACATTGCTTAACATTCTGCAATCTTGCACTGCTCATCGTATCAATGGCTTCTCTGCGATCCTGAATCAGTATAGTCTGGTCAACGCCCTGGTTAATTACTAATTGCTTCTTGACGAGCTCGTTGTCAATCTGGACACTAATTAGCAAGTCAGCGAGGAAGGATCTACATCTTTTTACCTCGATGGCTCTCAGAGCGGTCTCGAACCGGCCATCTGGTTCTTTCCCAGTGGTGTTAATAGTGCTATTATCTGTGATCAAGATATGACAGACGCTGTAATGATTAGCAATTTGAGCCAGATTTCTGATATCATTCAGACGTTACCATCCGCTCCTCTGCATCAGATCTGACAGCCTATTTTGATCCTGCTTGCTTGTGACAATGAAAGAATTTAAAGCTCCACCAAAGGACTTCTCGAGGATGCTAGACCAGAGAGGCTTAAGCAGCCTGACATGTGTGCCAAGGGGACCTACGGGCTTCTGCTGGAAGCCATCATCCTGACGTATGGCGTTTAGAAGACGAGGCATGTTTGCCGGATAAGCTTGCTGTTGCTGTCCACGATCTCTCAAGAGGGAATTCAAGCGTTCCGTACACTGCTGGACGTCCACTCTTTTGGCCTTGACCTCTTCGAGTAAATCTTCACTCTCTCTGTTTGCACGATCTCTGCTATCTTCAAGTGTAGGGAATTCGTCTACGCATTCTCGAAGTTTCCTCTTCGCAGTGATAGCTTCTTCCCTTTTCTCCTCAATCTCGGCTCTTCGCAAGTCATGGGCCCCGCCATCAGCATCACTAAGCCTTTTCTGTTCGTCCACGATGCCGTTCTCAGCCTTCTCGATTCTGCCCTCTGCAGCCTTGATTTCATCTGCAATGGTTCTTTGTTCGGTCTACCCAAAGTCCTTAGTCAATGCCGAATGCGGTAGGAATATACGTACATGCAAGGCCATCTGCTCGGCTTTGAACCTGTCAAGTCCAACTTTTGCTCTATCTCTCTCTTCTTGTAAAGGTGTCACAGCATTTTTACTATCCTCAACAGCTCTAGTAGCTTGTTCAAGCTGGTGTTCTGTCTGATTAAATGATTCGCTTAATCCGGCAGCTGTCATATCCAAAGCTTGGATTTTTTCATCCATTCTCACAAGCTTTCTATCGTACGCAGCCAAATCCTTCTCCTGCTCCTCGACTTGAACCCAAGCCTCCATGTTCTGAAAAGTCTTAATTCTCTGGCGAAGGTTTTCTTGCTTTTCGGACTGGCGAAGCCGTTCTTTGGCTTTTTCGGCGCGTTCTTCAAAGACCTTGAGATCTTCCATCTTTTTCCAAAGGTCCTGGTCCATTGTCTCGAGGTTTTGTTCGACGATAAGGTAATCCCCATCCAGATGTTCCAGTTGTGTTCCCTTCATGAAGAATTTATACTTGTCGCTGGGCGTTGAGTTGTTCAAGAATTGCCGTGCCATATCCTGCGTTAAAACATTCATCGGATTGTCAATTTGCAGAGCATAGTAGTCACATATGTCGTCAAGATCGGCTTTTCGAGTGGATATTAGTCGTCCAGTCAAGCTCTTCAATTTGAAGCTGCTGCTTCCTGATCGTGAGAAATGGCGTTCCACTATGATTGAGTCGCCATAGACGTCCGGCTGGTACGCACTGTCGGTAGTATTCTTGATCTTGACGCTAAGCATTGATGATCTGCCTCTCGTCAATCTTTGTCCCCGTAAGTATACATGCGCAACAACTCACTCCTCGCCTTCTTTGATAAAGCTCTTCAAGCTCTGCCCACGGTTCGTAGCGGTTGCTTTCCCCCCAAGGCATATTGTGATGGCCGTTAGAATCGCACTTTTTCCACTTCCATTATGGCCTATGATGAAGTTGATGAGTGGGCCTATGCCAATTTCTAGATATCCATGGCACATGAAGTTGGTACAGGTCACAGATTCGATGATGCCATTTTCCGCTGGGTGATTCCCCAGGGTCTTCTTGATGCGCTGCTGTGAAAGATATTGGGTAGCTTGTTCCTGGAAGCGTTCCTCCTCCGAATCATGATCATTGTCAGACACTTCAGCCTCCGGATTCTTGTAGGATACTCGTGGCTTCTTTCTCTAGCCAGCTGTTAACCTGGGCGTTGTAGACTGGCTCCTCAAAACTTACTGAAGCTTCTTGCAAACTAGATCGTGCGCTTTCAACTTCAATAATCACAGTCTCGCCGTCGTCTTCTACCGATCGCTGCCGCTTGGCTGGTGCCATTGGAGTGGTGAGGAAAAAACCTGCAAAGTCGGGCTGGGTGACGCGAGCGCGCCGCGCTAATATTTGTATTCGACTACTAGCGGCTAGCGCGGTTGTTCACTAATTTTCCTGATGCCTCATTGACGTCTAAGCCAGAATCGTTTACTTCTCTTCATCGTCGACCGACGAATCAGAGCTAGGAATCCCGTAACTCGGAATTCTTCGCCCCACCGCTTTAGAACTCGGTCATTAGACCCTCGCATGACATATCCTTTCTCAAATGTTCCGTTTTCTCGTCAAGCTTATTTCGTGGATAAAATACATGCTTCTAAGTCTGGTTTCTAGAATAGCCCATCACTATCCTTCACACATCTGTACCGGTTCTTCCATAGTCGCGTCTACGTATGGTGGCAGGCTAATTACTCATTCAATTTTCGTCTCCCCTGCCGCGGTCAGCGCTCGTTCCACCCTTGAGCGTAGGTCACCAGGATCCTCCAGCCCAACACTTATCCTGATCAGATCAGCCTCGACCCCAAATTGCGCGGCCTCAACACGTCAGCTCATGAAGTCTTATTGAAGTTGTGGCTGCTTACCCAGTCGAGCTCTCCGTAATGCGCCAGTATTACGTATGGTGAACTGCATATCTTCAGCTAGGCCCTGGAGAGCCGAACATCGGGAGTAGTCACCTGAGAGTAAAGTTTGTGCCGAGGCTTGGACCTTTAGCTGTTTCCAGCATGTCGAAAAAGGCGATAGCTTGCAGGTACGTATGGAAAGTCACTGAGAGCAAGCCACCGTAACCTCCATTCATATTACGACAATCATCATAGAAGACCCGTGTCGGGCTATACTTTGGATAATGTACCTCCTTGACTAAGATAATTGTTAGCAGGGGCTGGAAAATCATAAATAGCATCTTACCTATTGGGGAGACCCTCAGTGTCTCACATATTGCTTCTGCATTTTTGTTTATCCTGTCAATACGTGACACGAAATCCCGGCTGTTTCTTTCCATGAATATGGCGTCTTCTGGCCAGTAATTGTCCTCATAATCCTTATGCATAAAATGTTTCAATCGAGAATAGTACCGGCTCTGCGGATTGAGAACAGAGCTAAACGTTCGTCAGCTAAATCATGGACGCATGAAGGTGAAGCATACCTGCCACCCATAACATTGCACTCCCCAGTGAAAACTTTGGTAAGACTGCTAACGACCACATCTGCGAATGGCAATACGTGCACGTTGATAAAGTTCCCGATTGTCTCGTCGACGACAACAGCGAAGTCATAGCGATTAGCAAGCGTTCGAATCCGGCGCAAATCTGGCGTTTTGAGAAGAGGGTTGCCGGGGAATTCGCAGAAAAAGGCGAGAAACCTCTCACCAGCCTCACAGCGCCGCTCCAGGTCATCCAAATCTGCCGATGCTCCGTGACCATAAAATAGACAGCCAGGGCCCCACTTTTCCAGAATTTTGAGGCTATCAATATAAGGAAATCTGCTTGAAATTAGGCTCCTTATATATGAGATCATCTTGGTGGCGTACCCAAAAGAAATGCTTTTCATTTCTCCTCTGCAAGCCATCATAACTCTGTGAGTGTTGAATATTGAGCTCATGCCGCACGGATATAAATATACGTCATGCTCTGAGAAGCCTTCCACGTGTTCCGTGCGCGTTGAAGGCTTTGCCATATCCAGCGCCTCGTGCAGGTCCACATTAGCCGTCAAGGCGCCCGCTATACGCCTGCGTATCGCCTGCTTGGCGTTGCAAGCGAGCGATATATCAAGATTCCTTCCAAAGCGCTCCTCGACAAATTGTAAATAGTCCTTTTTATCAGGAGCTCTCACAGGTTCACATTGTATGGAATTATCTATAGAATCTTTCTTTTGGTACCTTCGAGGGCCTTTAGTGGGTGGTATGGTAGTGTGGCGTATAGTCAATCGACCGTCATCGAACGCTCTGTGACAGTATTCGGCTCGCCGACTTGAAACTCCATCACCAGAGTGCTGCCAAAAGGTTTTTGCAATTTTTGTGTGATCCCGGGGGAACACTACAGCTGATATAATCGGTTTTATATTCATAGTTTCGGACTCCACTTTGCCGTTGGATAGACCAGAATTCGGATAGAGGTCAACGAGCCTCAAAGATTTCCCAATCACTAGAGACGGGACTTGTTTTTGCATGAACTCGGCACACCTAGATGCAACAGCGTGGGAAGGAAACAGGAACGCTTTTTCAGTGGAGGAGCCATGCCTGCTCACAATTGCCTCGGCGAATGCTTCTATGCTTTTGTGAACGAAGAATCTATGATTTGTGGCTCAGTAGGGCGCTATTGGAGTGTTGTATGGATGAGCGAACCGCGGATAGCCAGTCTTCATTTTGCCCAAGACCCAATCCTCGCCTTCTTCATATCCAACATTCGCTTTCCACGTTGGTAAGGAAACGGATACAGCCTGTACACCATCAGCATTGCTCTTTCCAATGAACGGAAACTTGATTGTTACATGAGCAGTATCTGGCGGGATAGATTCTCCGACCTCACCGGAAAGCGTTGTAACCGTTGAAGTCATAGCCATCATTTGACAGAATTTGACAGAATTTGACAGGTACAACATCAAACGACCGGTGGATGACTCGCAACTTCAGCCAAAAACTTCAACTTCGGCCTCCGCGCTCGGAGATCGAGATCGACGCCCCAAGCGGATGACCTGCATTAGCTTGAAGCTTAGTTTTGCCCATGGGTACGGACTGCGCTAATGTTCGAGCCGTACCTAGAATAAGGTAGGTAGCCACGAAAGAAGAAAAATGCCGAAGACCTTTTTGGAACAACAAATCCCAGCAGCTTTACGGGCAACGACTTCTTGATTATGGCACCAGCACACAAGAAAAGGAAGCTCTCTCCTCCAGTCGGGGGGAACATTAATTTGGGACTTCCCCAGAGCGTCCCGTCTGAGGAATTCCATGAGGAAGAGGGCGATGTTGCCGACTACTCAATTAATACTCGAATTCATAAGCCTACGCGGAACGACAAAGAGGACAGATCGAAAGCCTTATCGACTGGCGCATACGGTTCAAACATGTTCCAGCTTCAGGTTGACGAGTTATTGGTGAGGGTACGACCTGCAAAAGGACGGATGGTCAAGGCAGAGAATGCGCTTCACAAACTCAAGGATATCATAGAGCACATCCCAAACCGTGAACCGAAACCTGTAAGACTTTCTTTCAATTCTATACACTCCCAAGTCTAACGTTCTGATCCGTAAATAGATATTACAAGCAGAGCGTGAGCAACACAACTTACACACCATAAGAATACCATTTCCACGTCCTCGGCCTACTAAGGAAGCAAAATATACATTGGCCTACGCTAAGCCCGCGAACATCAATGTCGTTGGGAGCTATGCCCGTAAAACGACCATTCGTATCGGAGATCAGCTAGGGATTGATCTAGCCGTGACCATGCCTTCGGTAAGGTCCTTTATTGGAGTATTCGCGCCGTTGCTAACACGCAACAAGTCCATTTTTCAGGAGAAAGACTATCTAAATTATAGATACTTCTACAAAAGAGCATATTACTTGGCATGTATTGCAACAGGCATAGAAGAAGCGGAAAATTGTACATTCGCCGTCAGATTTGCATACCAGAATGATAACCACCTACAACCGGTAATCATCCTTGACCCTGGCCAAGGTAGCGATGACTTTTCGAAGTCCGATTGTCAAATAAGAATCATATTGGCTGCCGACGGAGCAATGTTTCCCCTGTCAAAGACCCTACCCCACAAGAATTGTGTCCGAGCAAACCTCGAGGGGTCCGCTCCGGCTGAAAAGTCCACAATGCCTACACCGTTCTATAATGCGTCACTAAGATCAGAATGTACTTCGCTGGCGTATCTGAAGTATTTGCATGGAGCCTCTTTGCAATCAGACGGCTTCACCGACGCTTGTGTGCTCGGCAGCGTATGGCTACGACAGCGCGGTTTAAGAACAGGACTCGCTGGAGGCGGCTTCGGCTCTTTCGAATGGGCGTGCACGATGGCTTTGCTCCTGCATGGTGGTGGGCCAAAGGGAAAGCCATTACTGTTAAAAGCATATAACCCTCACCAGCTTTTCAAAGCCATGCTTCAATATCTATCCATGAAGGATCTTGTAGCGGGTCCTGTTGTCATTCTCTCTGATATTGCGAATATTGATGGCTATGGCCAACCAGTCTTATTCGATGGTGCAAGAGGCTTGAATGTTCTGTTTAAGATGTCTCCATGGTCTTATGCAATGCTACGATATGAAGCAATTCGTACACTAAAGCTACTGAACGACCCACTTTTGGACCAGCTTGATGCCAGCCTCATCACCAATATCGATAATGCTCCGCAGAGGTTCGACAGTATTATTGACCTTTCAATGAGCCGCCCGATGGAGTTACCGCCGCGGACAGGGGACGCGATCGATGACGATATGCACTTCTGTCGCCGTGCTTATCAAGCCTTGAAAACTGGCCTTGGGGACCGAGTTCTACTCATCCACCTAAGACCACCAGGAAGAACTGCTTGGTCACCTGCAACCCCCACGCATCCTTCAAAAGTCAAACCTAAAATCCGCATAGGTCTAATACTAGATCCAGGACAAATTAATCGCTCTGTAGACCGAGGCCCCTCCGCAGAAGACAAAGTAGCCGCTGCTGCATTTCGCCAATTTTGGGGAGAGAAGGCCGAGCTACGCCGATTCAAGGATGGCAGTATCCAGGAGAGCTTGATATGGTCAGCTACCGATGCTCGGGATAGTATCTTGAAGCAGATAGTCACGCATATTATCCGCCGGCACCTCGGGGAGGAAGCTGCCAATGACTTTAGCCTTATTGGGGATTCGTTCAATCGTCTACTCGATAACAAAAGTTCGAATCTTATCGATCCCTCAATTCTCTATCAACCTGTAATCAATGCGTTCGAGGTGTTGGAGAAAGACATCAGGCAATTGCAAGGTCTACCACTTCAAATACGCCAGATCTCAGCCGCAGATTCTCAGTTACGTTACGCCTCCGCAAATGTACCAGTCATAAAGCCAGAGCAATACCAAATGGACTCAGCAAATGTATATGTTCAATTCGAAGGCTCTAGCCGCTGGCCAGACGATATTGCAGCTGTGCAACGAACAAAAATAGCATTCCTCCTCAAGATGGGTGAATTATTAGCAGAAGCAACAACCGGTTTAACAACCCGGCTTGGTCTAGAAAATAACAGCCACAAGCTCCTCAACTCGGCATTCCTCGACGTCCTATACCCCGAAGGCGCCTTCTTCCGCCTCCGCATCCATCACGAACGCGAATTCAACCTCTTAGAGAAAACTTTAAAAGACAAGTCCCACACACAGACCAGTCGAGAAGTGACCGCCTCCGCCCTTTCAGCATACAAACGGAACTTTGTTCAAGCACCATTACACACCGAAGCTATCCGCACCCTAAGGACACGCTTCCCCCTCCTCTCTCCCTCCATACGCCTCATGAAAAAATGGCGCGACTCCCATCTTCTTTCCCACCACATCAGCGACGAACTAATCGAGCTTCTCACCGTGCGCGTTTTCGTACATCCCGGTCCGTGGTCTGTGCCCGGCAGCGTCATGACAGGGTTTCTTCGAACATTGAAACTGATTTCGAAATGGGATTGGCGTTCTGAGCCGCTGATTGTAGATTTCAATGGCGAAATGAGCAGTAAGGAGATCGATGGGATTCACATTCGTTTCAAGGCGTGGAGACAGATTGACCCAGCTATGAATCGGGTAGTCATGTTTGCTGCGTCGAATTTAGATCCGGATGGCATTACATGGACCGAGCTTGGGCCGTCGAAGGTGGTTGCTGCGCGATTTACTAGTTTGGCCGATGCGGCTTGTGGATTAATTAAGGAGCAGGGACTGGGTATTGAGCCGGAAATGCTCTTTGCTGCTTCCATGGTTGATTATGACTTTGTAGTTCATCTGAACACGAAGTTCGTTGGCGACGATGCTGGACGGCAAAGGAACTCGAAGCCTGTATTTAAGAACTTCCAGGTTCAGGTGCAGGGGGATAAGAGTCTGGTTGGATTCAATTCGGTGCAGTCGTTGGTGGAGGAGCTCAGGACGCTCTATGACAGCAATGTTGTTTTCTTTTACAACGAGCAGGGCGGTTCTGTCATTGCAGGGTTGTGGAATCCGCAGACTGGGCTAAGACCATGGAAAACCAACCTGCAGTACTCTACCGTGCCGGTTACCGTGCCCGATGAGGAAAATTCTCAAGTCACTATCAACAAGACGGCAACTTTACATGACATTGCGAGGCTTGGGGGAGACATGATCTCAAGGATCGAGGTCAAGAATTAAAGGGCCATAGATTCAATATCCAGGGCTTTGATATAGTCCGTCCAAACATGCTGTGTAAGATGCGAACTTTCCTCGTAAATTTGTACAATGCACGCTATGCTTTCAGAAGTGCTCACGTTATCTCCCAATTTGGTCCTCATCTATTCGTCAGCAGCTTCTGACCTGACTTGCCTTGTACTTTCTGGGTAGAGAAAGCACAATACTTATCCCGAATAGATACCACCTCGTACACTCCTTCGTCGGATGCTCGAATAGTCTTGCTGTACTCGTGTGATATCTCGTTCTTGGTTTCTAGAACTTCGGATTTTTTCCCCTTTAGCGGACTCGTACTGCGGGTGTAGCTGGATACTGTTTAGTTTCTAGGAGAAGAACATTGAAAGACGACTTACGTGAAATGGAACGGCGGGGTCCCTCCAAATTCGAAGAGTATTTCCGCTTCGCCGCCTTCATGAATGTCCACCGTTGCTGTCCTCCCTTTGCTTACCCTCACACTAGGCATCTCATGGATGATTTTCGTAATCTTCGTTTTCGCCTTGCAAGCATCGGTGCTCCTTTGATCACTGAGCGCTGTAACAGCGAAAGTCCCAGGCTTTTCTGCTATGCGTCTAAATTCTGTTGACGACACAGAGGCCTTGCGTTCACGGTCTTGGAAGGTGTAGAAAACATTGAATGGCGGGGTACCAGATAATGTGAACGAGATGCGATCACCGACGCAGTAGTCTATCTGATCTTCCAATGGGAATATACTTGGGATGTCAGCAACGCTGACTTGTACATGAGGGGCGTTAAAATCCATTTTCCTTTGACAGCCACGAGAGTCTTGGACTTTACGGATCGTAAGAGAATGTGTTCCAAGCGTAAGGAATTTGAGCGGTATCTGCAGTCTGTAATGGTTTGACTCCACATTAGGGACATTGATCATCTCTGGCTTTGCGTTCGTATGGTGCTTGATCTCCAGCTCGAGATGAAACGGAGGCAATCCTGTTAAGACGATTGGGACTACTTCGTCGCCAGCTTCTTCTTGGCAATACTTATAATTTTTGCCGGCTTCAGTGAAAGAAGCTGATGGTCTTTGGTGGACGCGTTGTTGTATTTGTAGAGGAGAGAATCTTCGATGATCATGGTTGTATGAGGCGTCTCCCAATTTAGAAAATTTGTACTCGTACAATCCAGCTTCTGATGTCTCCATCCTCAAAGTACCCGTGTTAAGACCTACATTGAATCTCTTTTGGCTCATGGAAGACGATCCATGTTCAGGTTTGTGACGTTGTTCATACTCGACGTTGAACGGAGGCGTACCGGTGAAGGAAATCTCCGTAACGTCTTCATCACCCTCACAGACTTCCTTCTTAACATAACGGTCTCCAATGCGTTCGACAAGCGGGCTTTCTGCAATTCGGATGGAAGGTCGGGGGATCCAGCGAACGGAGAACTGTGCACTAGCTGAGTCTACAGAGCCAGGGCAACTGACGTCATGGACGTCGAGAATTTCATAAGTCCCTTCAGCACTAACTCTAACGTAGTCATTGCTATTACGCAGCGTGGTTTGGGTGGGATGCACCTGTACATCATCGTTGTTGCGGTAGGTCACGGTCCACGGAGCTTCTCCCTGCAGTCTCAAAGGAATATCGATCTCTCTAGCCTCTAAAGCTAGGATACTTCGCTTGCCTTCAAGCTGTCCAAAGCCAGCCCGCGGTCTTTGCAGTCCAACATCAACTTTAGCTTCGGCTTTCAAAAATATTTTGCACCCCGATCGGTCCGTAATGCTTGTCAATGCGAGGGTGTATTCTCCACCATCTGTCAGAGGATCCGTAGTAATCATGTGAATTGATTCTACAATGTCGTTGACTGTGTGCTTTTGCCGTCGACCACGATGAACAAGCTCATAATCGATTTTATATGGCGGCTCACCCATAATCTGGATCGCGAAAGTCACGGGCTCCCCAATGCAAGCTTTTCTTATCGGTTGTGCATCCAGAATCCTTGCTGCGGCCGGGGGTTTGACATCTTGTTCCAAAACCATATTCCTATGTGCTAGAGACCTGGGGGTACCATATACAGCGTCGCTAATGCTATTGAATTCGTAGACATAGTGGCCAGCTTGCTTGGGCTTCAGCTCGAGTTGGGTATGAAGGCGGTCGACTTCGTAAACTTTTGGTACGACGCTCGCTCCTCTTTGCCGTATATTATATGAGATGTGGAAGGGTGGAGTCCCGACGAGATCTAGATCGACCAAGAGACCTATAGAATTGCCGGCACATTTATCTGGAATATTTTCCGCGCTGATGGCAAGATCAGGCTCCGGAGGGTTCATCAGGAGACAAGAGGATGGCTCCATGATCTCTCCGTCGCAAAAATCTGTACTGATTGAATGAAGAGTATATAGTCCCGGCTCACGAACCTCAAGGCCTTGGTTAGGGTCTCTCACAAGCACTTCCTTGAGTACTGCTACGTTCGAGTGTTTCTGGTCCGGAAGTATATCTTCTTGCGGCGTAAACAGGTAAGAAAGAGTATATGGTGTATCCTCAGCTTTACCCGATCCTGTCAAACTGAATTTGACTGGCATTGATTTAGCTTTTCCCTTCTCCGCCTTAATAGGATGTTGCGAATCGTATTCACGTAGTGCAGCTCTTGGTCTCTCATGCACCTGAAAGTGTTGCTCAAATTGACGACCTTTCAGAGTCTTCTGCTGATGTTGCTCCAGTGTACGAAGATGGGAGTAATTCGCAACATTTCCAAGAGCATCTCGAACTTCATCAATCATATATTGCCAGCCTCCACTGACGCCAAGTGACTCGTTTAAGGGGATCTCGATAGATTGTGTACGAGCCCAAGACACGTCTACATCAGCCAGCGACTCAAGGGAAATTAGGGCACCAGAGCTGCGCTGTCGAGCCAATGGCGAGACTAGACTTTCAGGATGTATGCTCAGAACAACGTTGCCGTGATCGTCTCTGTTCACGATCTTGCTGTACTTCACTTTCAATGGCGGAGTCGCCTCGACTTCAAGGTAGAAATCGGACAAAGCGCCTTTGCATTTATCCTGCGGCACAGGCTTTACCATAGCCGATGGGCAAGTAACGACAAGAGTGTCTGAAATCCTCTTCTGGACCTCGAGTTTTGATTCATCAACTACTCTCTGGAGTCGATATAAGCCGGTCTCCTTGACCGTATACTGGAGAGTTCGCGGACTTATGCGATCGTTCTTCGCATGTTCCTTATCGGCCTGTCTCTTGAGTCTACTGACTTCCCTTGCATTGATGGTGATGGTCTCGTTGCAGTTGGTGTCAAGGTCGACTCGTAGCAGCTCTATCAAAATAGGGTTTGTCTGATTGATGCGGATTGGCAGGTTGACATTCGTATTGGAACCGCTAATGCAAAAGGGACTTTGTTCCGGGTTAAGCATGGCAGAACTATGCAAGGTCAGTATGGTTATACAGGAAAGTCCACATATCATCTACGTACCCCTCAGGCAAGATGTGTATGATTTGCTTCCCAAGGATCAATGACGCGTTGTGCAGGATGGATGCTGGCTTAACACTTCTCTCCGAGACGGCAAGTTCTCTGTCGTAAATGATCTTTGTAAATGCCACAAGCCATGCTTCAATCGGAATCTGCTTGTTTGTGAGCATCTACCTCCAGAATTCTGGGTACGGGCTGGACAAACTGGAATACGGAACATTAGGAAGGCATTTAGGACAGTATGTAAGATGACCAGGATTGCAGTGGTTGTCGAGGACCACTGTAGCCATGGGATCTGGAATTCTGGCAAGCCGTATAGGAAGATGGAATCAATTAAAAGCCATTTCATAAACAACCAAAGGGACTCTTGCTCTTCATTCATCAAGCCGAAGAAATCCGACAGTCGCCATATATTCAAAGCAGCATAGAATATGAGAACGTACAGTCTCTGTGAGGGGGCATCGACGAGGGTAAAGGGTATCATTGGTGATGCATTTTCTTGGGATGGAGCCGCAGGAGGGATAGGCGGACGAGGGCTTTGAAGCCCTGAAGGCTTCGCATGTTGCTCATGCTTCTTTGGCGTAGAACCTGGCGACGTTGGATAGGCCGAACGGAGGCGAGGCGTGCCGTTCATGGCATTCTCGAAGCGTGTGGGCTTTTGCAGTCCTTCCCGTTGACGCTGTCTCGGTATAGTTTTTGATGAGACGACCTATGATGCTGCGCGAGCTTCCTCGTGTGAGCAGACGCGCAAGATTACTTTACCTACTTCGAAATTCTCATTCGAATCTTGTCGGCAACGAAGGCACGTCTCAAGGTAATTGGTCCACTCCAGGACGAATTCGTAGGAAATCATAAACATCACGCTCCTCGGTATCTTTATCGGGCCGAACTGCCGCGTTATACGCGGATACTGCTGACTTTCCAGAGCACGAATGACGACTCTGTGGTCTGCAAGGCTTCCGCATTACAGTGACTGTTCCAGACCTGGAAATGTCGCTTAAGCCGGCAATTCGGTTTACCCGGCCTGTTGAGAACGCTTAAGGGGCTGGAATCATGGTGAATCTACAAATGTGTTCGGAGCATAGAACCACGCTCGCACTTTTTCTCACGCGCTTTTGAACAGCATGGGGGACAGAGCCTCCGACATGGTAAAACGCACGAAAAGAAACCGCGTTAGGCGTTCTTCTATTGAAACCAATGGAGCTTGTAAGGAAAAGATATTCCTCCAGGCTCCTCCAGCACCAGCCACTTTCGAAGATAGACGCCTTTGGAAGGGTTTCTGTGAAATCGAGTCGGAACCAGTACGTAGCTCGTTAAACTAGGAATTTGTTCTACCGTGCGTTAACAAAGTTCCTTGCAGGCATTTTTCAATGTCATGCTCAGAAGATTCGGCGTCCAGGGTGTGAAAGTCCAGGAAGTAGTTTCATTAGATGATGAATTGCTGACGTTTCTACCGTAAGTTTCCGCTTTGCTTGGGGTCTTGTGATTTATCTATGCTTAATGAATTGCATAGCCGACCCGTCTACGGTCTCATCTTTTTGTTCAAATGGATCGAAGAAGACCCTGATAAGCAAGAGCAAAGCTGTCCAGAAGGGGTGTGGTTCGCAAATCAAGCGAGTTCCCCAGCATATTATGTATACTGCAAAAGCTAAAATGACACCAGACAAGCAGCAATGCTTGCGCGAGCGTTGCATTGCTAAACATTGTCAACAATATTCCCAACATCGAGCTTGGAGATAATCTCCGAGGATTCAAGGACTTCACATCGGACTTTAGTCCTGCGTTACGTGGTGATGCTATTGCTAATTTTGACTTCGTTAAACAGATCCATAACTCATTTGCAAGGTATGTAGTAATCTCAAGATCGCAAACACTTCCTTTGCTGTCTTTCCGATTGGCTGTTGCTTCGGTGTTGTCTATCGAGAAAGATCGCCGAAACTGAATATCTCAAAGGAAAATGGATATGCTCAACGGAGACCTCCTGCTTAAAAATGAAGCTACATCGAAAGGCAGAGGCAAGAAAAGAAAGTCTGATGAAGACGAGAACGAATCTGGATTCCATTTTATCGCTTTCGTACCTATTGGGAGCCAGCTTTGGAAGCTGGATGGACTTGAGCGCCAGCCAGTATGCCACGGTAAATATTGTGGAGCTTCCAATGCTGTTGACAAGAGCTTATCTTCAATGACTTAGGCCCGATTGAGGGCGACTGGCTTAGCCAAGCAAAACCCGAGATTGAAGCCCGCATGGCGCAGTACGAAGAGGGCCAGATAGAATTTGCCATCCTGAGCCTTGTTCAAGATCCACTAATTAACCTTGTGCCAGCTTTGGCCGAAAATGTAAAAAGCATCATGGCATTGTCAGCTCGGTTAGACTTCGTCAAATCAGACTGGCAAGACTTCATGACGTCTTCAAGAAATGGCCATGTTGTTACATCTGAAGATGTACTGAGCGGGGTGGATATGAACTATAGCCTCAAACAAGAGGATCTGAGCCGCGCTAAGCTTCCCGAGAGGGTGGTGGATCTTTGCCTCAGCGATGTAGCGCAAGATATCATGGCACATCGTCAGCAGCTAATCACGGCCCAAGCGGCGCTGCGAATGTCAATTAAAGAAGAACTGCAATTGAATGTGTCAGACGAGGAAAGAGCTGCAGCCAGGAGCTGCGACTATGGTGCAATGATGCAGAGCTTTGTGCGGATGGTAAAGGCCAAGAAGCGGATTGAGCAGGCAGGGCAGGCATAAAGTATATGAATCTGCATATTTAGCTTCCTAGACATAGTGCCTGGGATACCCATGGCATTACATCATATTCGGTGCAAACCGACTTAATTCGATCCATCTTTACCAGTCATAGCAAGAAATGACATATATAATTCATCTTCCGTGCTTTGAATACATTTTGTCTCCGGCCTAAGTCGTTGGGCTCTCTTTCACGTGATCCACGCTATAAGCCCGAATTCACTTCGAGGTCATCCATTATCCACCTCATGCTATATCTGAAACAAATGATCCATCTACGGCGCCTAGAAGTTTTTGTACGCCAACTAGTGTTATCTGCCCCTTCCGGTAACTTCTCATCTCGATTTCCACGTTACGCTTGCGCTCGCGGTTTCATGCGATCTCAACAATGGAAAGATGTGCGGATCCAGCATCATGCCTCGAGATCGATGAGATTATCCTTGATTACTTAGTATACATGGCTTTGAAAGGAGTTTTAAAGGATTATAAGAGAGCGCAGAGTGGAGCTCGTAGTATCAAGTTACAAGGGGAAGCGGGTCTAATTTTGCACATGGTTAATGGTGAGCAGTCTCCCCTCAACACCAACACGTTGTATTCGGAGTTATGACCAGACCAGATTTCTTGGAAATATTCCGCACCATACACGCAGATTACCGGGGTAGTGAGGGTCTACGTTTCCGTCTGCGTCACCTCAGGTTCGCGGCCTTGTACACGAGGCGGATAGTTACTTCCGAGACCACTCCCTCGAAAACGGTACTGCAGAGACTAAGCGATCAACGCCGCTATCAAGCTATTGCCTTTCGCTCCATCGAGCAGAGCCTAGCAAGTTTGCCTCTCATAGATCTGAACGAGTACCGCACTACACAATATAAAGCTTCAATCAAACAACAGCAGTCCTTGCCGGGTCCTACTCCCCTGGGTCTCTCTCCAAGCCATCTCGCTTCCACTCCGCCCTCAACTTCTCTGCTGGACAGCCTCCCATCCTTTATGGCCTTGTCGGCGGTGTTTCAGACCACTACGAATCAGACGACAATTACCGATACATGGATGAGACTAGCAGCCGGTTTCATGGCCCAAGCTGTTATCGAACAGTATCTAATTTACGGGTCAACAGGTGATGGGGTGCTCCAGGAAGCTTTTGCTTGGGGCTTTGATGCCGAGTGTACTGCGGAGGAAGGCAGTGATGAGTGGGAGATCAACGCCATGTTTTGGGGCGAGGATCAGGTTGTGCCCAGATGGGAGGAAATTCGCGACGCCCATATGCAGGCTGTATGTCTATGATTCCCTTGAGATGAACGATAGCTCACATTCCCAGCTTGTGCCACCGGCGGGTACTGATTTGCTTACGCATTTGCGTACATTGACGGAGAACGAACTATCGGTTCCCAAGTTCGAAGAATGCATGGTCGCTTTTCTGGATGGACTACTTCGTGATCAATCAATCCCCGTATTGGCACAAGTCGAAACGGGGCAAGTAGATGGTCTATCCCGCGAAGAAGCACGACTACTGCAACAGGCGATTGGCATTTTGTAAAGGTAGATCTCTATCTGGTGGATGTTGTTTTCAGAGATACCCAATTTAGCCCTAGATTTCGGCTTATGTAGTCTGCCTCGCATCTATGCGAGAACGGTGCTAGATAATCGCCTTTTGTTGTTCAAACATTTCATTCTCCTTTCGTTGTAATGTTCACCAAATCGCCTCTTCAAATGTTCATTAAACAAACATATCGATCAATTCGGATCTGCCCACGGCGACTAACGATGCGTCAGGCAGAAGCTTGACGTTACGAGAAGGCAAACCAGAGGCCAAATTTCCTGCCTCTCGTATAAATAGCGTATTTAATGACGTATTAGCAACTAATCATCGGGATATTCGTCCTTGATGTTGCTGACGAAGGTTCTACTAGCATTATCCCACCGCTTGAAATGCTGTCCAGCCAAAGCCATCAGCTCCGGCCCTGCTTCATGGATGATTTCAATGTTATCCTCTGCCACATATCTTACACTACTATCGTCAACCCTGAAAATCGTTAGTTGAGGATCAAAAGAGAAAGATACAGCACCTACAGCACATGGTAGAAGCTTTGGTGTTGGCCCCTTGAAAGTTCATGTATGCGCATGTGTGCCATCCAATCAGGATCAGCTTCGCATTTTATGTCCCACCCGGTGATCACAGCATTGTAATGATAGCGTTTGTGATGAAAAACTTGGCCAACCTTATATTTGATCTCTCGTGTCTCGCGTGTCGTGCGGCCTTTGGGATGTTTAGGCATAAGGTCTCCACGTCTAATAACCCTAATCGTATCGAGTAGACCGCCATGCTGAGAGGGATTCTCGAGCAATGGTAGCAGATACGCTTCGATCAACCCAACGTCCATGGGACTCTGTGTCTCCAACCGCTCTACAATGAAATCCAGGAAACGTGCGCGTTGTATACTATTGGCGTGATGATCACCATTTTGAAGAAGTATCAATGCCCAAAAAGCGGCATACAGTGCACCATCTGGGTCCAAAAATAAGGTCGATGACCTACTGCCAGGACCACGATTTCGAGGAACAGTTGACATTGATGTGATGATGTTGTTAGCAGATCGACGCACGATCTCATCAACTGGCGATGCATCTAGAAACTCTTGATGGTTTTGGACAGGGATACCCAGCGACTGTAGCTGGGCCTTGAGATCTTGCAATTCAGTCTCTTCGCTAGATCGAAAAGGATCCATGTACATCATTGGTGATACAATCCCAGACGGTACGCTATTACCATCCAAATCGAGCCCTGATGGTGGCTTGACGGTCGCGAGCACGTGAAAGGGGAATCCACAAGGATAGGCATCAAGACAAATTCTATGCGCGATGCAGCAGAAGATCGCCACGGATATGAGCGGCAGTGACGGGTGATTGGGATCCTGCAGAGCTACACCAATAAAGTTGTTTTGTAGATCATGATAGTGCGAATCTCCTTGGACCCCGGTCAGATTTTCTTCCCTTAGATACGCTGCGAGTGCAACGGCTCTGCCTCGTGGTGATTTGTCTGTGAAGTTTTGACACTGCAATCGAAATCGCTCAGCGAGCTGGTCAAGGAGGGAAGAGACCTGTCCCCGTCAGCATTGTATTTCGCCTGCGGCATTGGGCTTGCTCCTCTCCATTCGCAAGTGTACCTCATTGAAGTCGCCTTTCCTTCTCTCCAAAACGAACATATCGAAAGCTGCCAATGCCCTCTCCAAAGACGTGGCCTGGCCATCGTTGAGCTTCACCCATTCTTTTATAGCCATAGTCCTGTGAAGGCTCCCAAGTACAACACCACTATAGAAGCTACAACCCTAACATCAGCCCATGATTCTCAAATCCATAATGTTGTAATACCGTCGAGCCAGTACATCGTCAGCGTCGTCCGCAACGCTCAAATGTCGAAGCAATGTATCTTTTGCATCGTAACCATATTCAACAATTCTACTAGTCTTTTCGATACGACCGACTTGACTACCAAGTATGCTGTCTATCTCTCGACTTATAGATCGATCAATCTGACGCCGTTCTGCGAAGACCTTTTTCCAGTCGACTTTCGCAACAGGTCCAGTGAATTTTTCGTCTATGGCATGTTCGGGGCTCCAATAACGGAATAGTGTACTGCAATGGTATCGCCATAAAAGCGGCTGCGAAAGGTCGTTGAATTGTTTAGAGACTTGTTGTAGGGCAGGTACTGAGGAGGGAGGAATGCAGAGTAGGATCTGAAATATTATCTCGTTAGGAAGCTGGTCCAAAGTAAGTGTCATTGTTACGACGAACGTGACTATGTTAGTCCCACTATTTGAACGATTGAAAGAGATATCATCTCAGTGGCAACAGCAATGATGGGCGAATGACGCTCTGCTGCAGCTAGAGATACTTTCCCGAAGATTGGCCGGTGATGAATTTGCCTCAATAAGGTAATTACATAGCAGTTACTCACTAACACTCTAATCATCGTAGGCTCCAAACACATGAGTCGTTTGAACAGCATATTCCGTGACATAAGACTTGCATAGACATGTTCTGTGGCGAGTTACCTTACCAGTATGGGTGCAAGTCAGTCCTCCGACGCGGGCGGTAGCTCTGACAAAACGGCCACTGGGGAGACTAAAACATGCCATTATGAGCTGCTTGGTGTCGATCGTCAGGCATCTGAGGATGAGTGAGTAAGCCAGGTCTTTCAAAGCTACTTCACTGATTAGATTTTAGAATCAAAAAAGCTTACCGCAAGAAGGCCTTAGAACTTCATCCTGACCGCAATTATGGAAATGTGGAGGAGACTACGAAACTATTTGCAGAAGTACAATCTGCCTACGAAATACTATCCGACCCGCAAGAGAGGGCCTGGTACGACTCACATCGAGATGCGTTTCTACGGGGTTCAGACGACACAGTTGGCGAGCAGTTCGAGCACGACGTACGAATCACGACTGCAAATGATATCTTGAAACTGTTTACTTTATTCAACGCAAGAGTGGATTTCTCGGATTCACCGACAGGTTTTTATGGAGTGCTTAGGGAAACGTTTGATACACTTGCAAAGGAGGAAGAGCTGGCTTGCGAATGGGAGGGTCTTGATCCCGTGGCGTATCCTTCCTTCGGCCATGCAAGTGATGGTTACGACGATGTTGTACGGCCTTTCTATGCTTTATGGACGGACTTTTCAACCAAAAAGAGTTTCTCCTGGGCAAATGTTTATCGATATTCCGATGCTCCTGATCGGCGTGTGCGACGTATGATGGAAAAAGAAAACAAGCGATTTCGGGAGGAAGGCATCCGTGAATTTAACGACGCCGTGCGATCACTTGTAGCTTTCGTGAAAAAGCGCGACCACAGGTACAAGGCAAATGTGAAAAGTGAAGCTGAGCGCCAGAAGACTCTTCGAGATGCCGCCATTGGCCAGGCAGCTCGGCAAAGAGCGGCTAATCAAGCAAAACAGGCCCAAACAGAGACAGTACCGGATTGGATGAGATCCAGCGAGGTTGAATACGACGAGAGTCCTTACGAAGTTGCAGATTCAGTCAAGGAGCACTTTGAATGCGTTGTTTGTAACAAAAATTTCAAAAGCGAGAATCAGTACGAAGCACACGAGAAGAGTAAAAAGCATATTAGGGCAATTCAGTATATCAGGAAACAAATGCAGCAAGAGGACAAGTCTTTGCAATTTGAGGAAGCTAAACCTGAGAGCGCAGATCGAAACCCGTCGCCTGATAATATCAGGAAGACCATCGATGCGGAAGATGCCCGGAAAGAGTGGCCATTGGGTGCTGATGAGTCTCATGAATCGCAGCATCTGATCAGTTCTGTAGAAAATCAACATCAAGAACTGAAAGCAGCAAACTTGGAAGGTCAATCGGATGTCGTCCGAGGACTGGATAGTGAGCACGATAACAGAGCGCCCTCGATTGACTCAGCTGCGTCCTCCTCCAATGATGAGTATACCGCAAGAGAAAAGTTCAAAGAGCGCATCCTTGGGGCGAAGCAAGGGATTCATATTGATTGCGCTAGACTTTCAGCATCCCAGCCCGATATTGATGAGATCTCAAATCAGCTCGCTTCCGACTCATTGGGAGGCGATAGCGATTCGGTCCCACAGCGCAGAATGGGAAAGGCTAAGGAAAAGCGAGCGAAGAAGGCTGCGAACAAACAAACAGCAGGTGCAGGGGATGATTCAGAGTTCAGATGTGCCGCTTGTCAGGCAGGCTTTCCCTCCAAAACAAGGTTATTCAATCATATCAAAGACTTGAATCATGCACAGCCTGTGTCCAAGCCTACGAAAGGTGGTAAAAATAAGAAATGAGTTGGATTTGATTGCAGAATCAGTTTTTTTGGCAAGGAAGGCACTGCATTGGTAGTGAGGGTCGTTACTTGAAGGCGATAGATAAATGTATAGACGCTAGATAAGTTTTCTGGTTGGACCTCCTTCGTAATGATGGTATAGTAAAAGGTGATATTGTGAGTACCATGAGGATCTCCAACCCTAACCCTGAACGTAGCTTGTACCTTTTTACTTTAACGTATGTATATACCATACTCCAGTCCCGATACCCAATCTACCAAACTCGCAGAGTTGATTGGGTCTTTAAGAAGTCGTTCAATTTTTCTGAAATCTTCATCCACTTTAATGACGATACCCATTGCAACTAATGAATAGGTTTTGGGCTGTCGGAGATTTGGTGTGAAGTTGTTGGGTCAAAAACCTACCACAATAACTCGCGACTTTTCATAACTCAATATAGTCTCACCACATCAGCATCAAGAACTTCAATCCCAACATGGTACAAGAAATGGATTTGAGAACAAAGTCCATTGAATAGCTCTGTGCAGAGGATCTATTACTTTTATCTCTAGCGATGCGCATTTCTTATAATTGCATCCCAGCTGGCGGGCACGACACCCTATCGGATGTATACTCATGAGGCCTGTACGGATTCAAGCGCAAAGAGCAAGAAACAAGTCCATGCGTTAGATGAAGTCCTTTACTGTATCATACCATGAGTTGTATTCTCTGGTACATGCCAGAGACATGATTCCTTAGCACTAGCTCATCCATGTTGCCGAATATAGAATCATGCCATTGCGGCCCTCGCTATGCAATGATACTGACGCTGTAAAAGTTACACAGTGATTGTAAGATTTGGGAGCAGCTCTAAGGCTGAACGATCTAACCCAATCCAGCTTTACCAGTCTTGACGACCTGTGCAACAGGCTGTACAATTCCCCTATTGTTATTCAATGCGCCAAGCGTAGTACCTGTGCTCCAGCCCATTTTTTCTAACATTGCTCTTCCCTTATTGTCTTGACCCAGCTCAGGGGCCGTAGCCCCTACAACCTCACCATCTCTGTAAGATACCCCAGCACTGGCAAACCCTCCACCGCGAGCTTTAGCCGACGACGTACCCTTCTTTTTCTTCCCTTTGTCCATCCGAGGGAGGAAGCACCGCGAGGACAGTAAAGCTTCAATAGTCCCCAATGCATCTTCATCATACTGTGTCGTTCTGGAAGTCCTGTATAGAATGGGAAAACGTGAAGTGCCACTGCCAACGGATTTGGACTTTAGCTTGAAGATATTTGCAATCTCATGAACCATCTTACGCTCCCTTTGAGCCATCGGAGGCAGAGAGAGGCTACAAACGTTAGCAGGATGTGATGAGAGGGTTCGAATGCGAGAAACTACCTTTCCATTGGCGATAGGAGGAACTCTTTGATTTCGCTCTTAAGTTCTACCATCGATATGCCCTCGGTATATTTGAACTTTAGATCAGGTTTGCCTTTCTTGCCCAAAAGACCCTGGGCGCGGAGTTCTTCACGCTCTTGTTTGCGTTTCTTCTTTTTGCTACGATCGTTCTCCCAGGACATATGTATTTGCAGCTCAAGTTCTGAATCAGAAAGCTCCATTGGAAGGTTGCTACGGCGACCTTTTGGTTTTCTGCGCAGGCTTGGCCTATCTTGGTCCATGACATCAAAGCCATTGTATGGATCCCGGTCTAGCACGCTGGCAAGTGCAGTTGCAGAAGGAAAACTTGGCGCAGCTCGGTTCTTTCTCTTTGACTTAGTCTGGTCTTGAAATTTCACCACTTCGTCCCACATCCCATCAAGCTGTGCTTCAACTTCATCTCCACCATGGAAGCCACCTCCGTCGAAGAGCCTGAGGTTATCTGACCCAAGACCAAGCTCTTCCTGTTTGGATAATAATCTGGCTATCTGCTCGTCCGTCACTCTTGCTTTCCTTCTGTCTACGAGGTCCTCTTCATCCTCCAGGTCTTCCATATCTTCCTGGACATCTAAAGCTAATTGCTCGTCGAGACTCATGCTTTTCTCAGAACTGTCACATTGCGCCAGCAGCCGCTCGATCTCAGCCTGTTCCTCGTCGAATATCCGAACCTTCTCGTCAGCGCCAGGAACATCAAGCGCAGCTAGAGACAGCCAACGCGCATCGTCGACTTTGTGTCCCTGACCGACTACGAGGTACTGTACCCCCGAAGGCCGTTGACGGCTTAAAAGCACCCGTTCAACGTTATCAAGCGCCTCACTTGACGTACTGATCTCATCGAAATCCTTCAGATGTGTAATGTCCCACTCGTCGAGGCCTCTCGATAGTACATCCCTTTGCTGCTCTGACATGGAGGCCGTCTCCTCGTCCTCCCATTCGGCATTGTCAGAGCCACCGAGATCGCGTTGATTGAGTACAAAATTTTTAGCAAAACTATCAAGATCGTCGCTCTCATTGGTGTTTGCAATGTAATCAGCCATTATCCGAGTCTCTTCGTCGGTCTGCCATTGACGGTTTCGGCGTTTCCCGCGCCGTCGCTTGCCTGGAGTGCTAGTCAAGTCACCATTACCCAGCTCCTGCATATGTGGAACAGTCGGTTTGGTGATAGTTGGCAGTTGCTGATCTGGAAAAGTATGCTGTTGTACTGATGTTGAATCTCTCGTGTTATGCTCGACTGGATCATCAATGACGATAGCCATGGGCTGATGCAAAAGCTCCAGCGGAAGTGCATGATTCAGCTCGTTCCGCTCCCTCATGCCGCCAGAGTCGATCGTTTGGCTAGTCGTCTTGTGTGGCTCGCTCTGAAAGGGCTTTCTTCCAGCAAACAAAATAATCTCATCACTTGAATCAGAAGCAGCAGGGGAAGGCGAGCGTTTTGTAGTGGGTGGCAGAAGGCCTATGTGCGTGCATTGGCCAGCACCTTTCAAATCCGTGAAGAAAACATCATTGCTCAATTCTATGTTTGGCTCGCCTTTCTCAAGCTGACTTTGCCCAGACGTTGGCAGGAAACCACTCTCAAACTTCCGAGAGCTACCGGACCTCGAAGCCTTAGCGAATGGGGCATCGCTCAAAGACACCTTCGACATTGGTACTTCTAGCGCGACAATGGGGGCAGCTGGTTGACTCTCAGTAGCTCTAGCTGTTCCCTTATCCTTTGCTTGGACGTCACCATTGACTGCACTCTTCTCTTGGGGAGCCTTTGTCAGTTCCTCTGCACTCGAAGTGCCAGCACTGACGAAGGCAACGCGTGAATGTCGTAATTTGAGGTCAGAGTTCCATAAATGATGGCGTTCAGTGTACCGAGCTTCTTCACTCAAAGAAAAATACGTTTGAGATGCCCCTTCCGATTCCTGTAAGCACTGAAACATGTTTGAGAGGCACTCAGGTATAATACACACCGTTGCTTTGCTGTGATTGAAGGTAGCCGTCGTTATTCAGCCTTTCGCGCTGCGATCGTCCTCCACGTCCACCGCGGCGATCACCCCTTCCCCTTCCTACCATCACTTCTAGAGATTCAATCACTCATTGGAGAATGGATCAAGACAAGGAAGGCAAGTGTTTGATGTATTCACTGGGCCCATGCATCAACGTGACAACATCATTTGGCTCTCAAAATCATCTAAAGGTGCATTATCTTATCTTAGCGGCGGCAACCGAGTGCCTTTACTAAAGTAGTTTGGGAGTGGGCGTTCTTCCCGAGGCAGCCAGTGGCAGCTGAGTCGTGCAACATCTCGCCTACCTTACCTTACCCAAGTAGAGGCATCATCTGCCACCTGACAGCTATAGATACTACATGTAGATTTGCTTGCCTCTGGACTTCTTTGACGTTGCTAATTTGCCGGATAGGTCTTGAGTTGCTTCAGACTTCGAGTGCTGGCATGCACCACATTATGTAGGATCGCTGTGTCGTACCAAGCACCAAGTCGTACAGAAACAGCCATACCTATTGCCACTGACCCTCTCTACAACCTACATTCCAGATCTCCTACTCTACAATCAAGACGCTCCAGGTGGTTAGAAAATAAGCCGATTTGCACGTTTGAGGCTCAAAATCCCAGAGGGATCAGACGCATCATGTCAAACGTGGATTTTGGACGGTACAAACGGATAGTGCAAGCGTTCTGGGACCCAGAACCTAAGAATGACGATAACTCGGGAGCCAGCATTTGGTGCTTGGGCAAAAACTACACATCTCGACCTCTGCTGAACGGAGTGCTGGACCCACCATCAGAGGTGGGCCAAGAGGCGCCAGTTCTGAGTAACGGAGATACACCCCAGCAAATGCCCAAAAGTACCTGGCCATCTGCCACGAACGGTGCTCCAGAGGCAGAACCTGATGCAGACGGAGGATGGCCCTCAGACTTCTTAGACGACTGCGAGTCACGAATATGGTTCACCTACCGCTCAAACTTTCCACCAATCAAAAAATCATCCGACGCTTCAATGACCCTCTCTGTGCGCCTGCGCAGTTTAGGAGATCAGGCAGGCTTCACGTCAGACACCGGTTGGGGATGTATGATACGCTCGGGGCAGAGTCTTCTTGCAAATGCCTTGGTAATGCTACGGTTAGGAAGAGGCAAGTCCCTCTATCGCGGCGCCTGGGAGTATGGGCTAATTGGACAACAGACTGGCGGCGAGGAACACGGCAGGACGATGAGCGAAAGCTTCTTTCTCTGTTCGCTGATGACCCTAGCGCTCCATTCTCGATACATCGATTTGTGGAACACGGCGCCTCTGCTTGTGGGAAACATCCTGGCGAATGGTTCGGGCCATCTGCGACCGCAAGGTGCATTCAGTAAGTTGTTTCGGCACAACGAAGATTAGTCTTAGCTCTGACGGCCTATAGAGCTTTGTCACATGAGTGCGAAAGCACCGGGCTCAAAGTCTATATCAATGGAGACGGAGCAGATGTTTACGAGGATAGCTTCTGCAAGCTCGCCAAGGCTAATGATGGGACGTTCACCCCAACACTTATCCTTGTCGGTATACGATTAGGTATAGACCGAGTCACTCCAGCATATTGGGACGCTCTCAAGGCGTCTTTGCAGCTCCCTCAGTCTGTCGGCATAGCAGGCGGCCGCCCGTCTTCATCGCATTACTTTTTTGGAATTCAAGGAGATCAATTTTTCTACCTAGACCCTCACGTCACACGGCCTGGCTTACGCTTCTGTTCGAACCCCGCAGACCTTACGCAAGAAGAGGTAAATTCCTGTCATACTAGGAGACTACGCAGGCTGCCCTTGAAGGATATGGACCCAAGCATGCTGATTGCTTTCCTCATCAAGGATGAAGAGGATTGGAAAAGCTGGCGTAGGGCTATAGGCGATGCATCTGGGAAGCCGGTCGTGCATGTAGCAGATTCAGAGCCATCATTACATGGGCACGGTACAGAGAGGCAGAGTGCAGTGGACGACGTGGAGACTTTTGACGATGACGAAGGCGATGAAGGTGACGGTGAGATGATCGAGCGGCCACATGAATGAGTTGACGTAATGTGTAATGTACGAAAAATGCATGAATCCTTCGAATGCGGCTCAATGATGCAGTTGGACACAATGCTGTGTCCGACAGACGCTTAACCCATTGGACACGCTTCGACTTGGAATTTGCAGCGCGTGAAATTTAGAAACTTGAGATGTGCGACATTTGCTATGAAGATACCAGAAGCTTGTTGTAGATACAAGGAAAAGTAGGTGTAAGTCGGTGTTCGAGGCTGATGAAAAATGCGATGCCTGAAGTTCTGAGATTACAACGCAATGTTGGACAGAGAAACTGATATTGGAAGTTTTAGAAACGAAGTCATCCCTAAACAAGATATGGACACATAACCATGACTGAAGCAAATCACATTGAGCAGAGTGGATGGACTTGAAGTATTCATCATTTGCTCTTGGTATTGGTATTGTACAGCCAAGTCTCAACCCCTATTGCTCAAGCCGATACAGAGCAGCCCTTGGCTCCCAGTCAGCCATCCCGTGACGCATTAGAAAACCCCAAAGAACACCGAAGGAACACGCGCCACCTGCTCAAACCCCCCTAGATATCATGATCAACACTCGACAGCGGTAGAAGAATGCGTCTATTTGGTGGATGAAGAGTATTTGGTAACAGCCTTGGTGCCTTCTGAGACGGCGTGCTTGGCAAGTTCACCAGGGAGGATGAGGCGGACACTGAAGTCTGTTAGACAAGAGCAACTGATGGATATTGGAAGTGACTTACGAGGTCTGGATTTCTCGGGAGGAGATAGTTGACTTCTTATTGTATGCGGCGAGCTTTGATGCCTCAGTGGCAACACGCTCGAAAATATCTGAGGGTTCCAATTAGACTCGATCATAGAAAAAGGACAAAAGATCGACTTACCGTTGACGAATGAATTCAGGATGGACATGGCACGGTTCGAGATACCGGTATCTGGGTGGACTTGCTTCAAGACTATACAAGACGCGTCAGTAATGATCGACCACTGGAGATGAGACCTCGGAACAAAATCGCGACAGCAGGTCAAAATGACTCAAAGCGATGGTGTTACTGGGTGAACGCGATTAAGGCGCAAGAACATGGGAGGATGCCATACCTTTGTAGATGTATGAGGAATAGGTCTCCTTTCTTGTCTTGTTGCGCTTCTTTTTGTCACCGGAGGGCGCTGCGGTCTTCTTGCCAGCTTCTTTCTTCTCAGCTGGGGCTTTTCCACCTGCCGGGGCCTTGCCGCCGGTTGAGGGCTTCTTCTCTGCAGCTTTGGGAGGCATTTTTGATGGAATTGGAATTTAATTCGAAAAAGAGGACCAGTAACAGTAGTGGGGTATGGGCTGAGTTGATGTAGATGCGCGTGATAATTTCGGTGTTGGATGAGATGGATGAGAGAAGGTGGAAGAAGTTACGGGCGGCGAGCGAACTTATACTCGATGGCGGTAGTGGTGATTTGCTTGGCGCGTCAGTCCTTTTCCCCCCTCCAAAACAATTGCTAGTTGGCTAGCCGTTTTCAGAGTCCGCAACAAAATAATGCAAAAGAACGCCCAGAAATAAGCGAGGCCCCAACGCAGGCTTCTGACTGGCCCATTCCGCTCCTGCCCGCCATTCATCCAGCGCTAGTGATATCATTTACCCTTTCACCTGCGAATTTGCTGGTCTCGTTACTGACTAAGCAACGCATTTCCTCCCCCATCACATCAACCCACTTGCGCTGCTACTACTTAACCCCCATCCGCCTCACAACCTCTTCTTTCCATCCATCCTTCGCCCACCACACATCGAACTTACGCTTGCATCCACCATCGACGCAAACTTAACACCACATACCCCATCGTCAACATTCGCATTCTCATCTTAATCATCCAAAATGACTGGAGGTAAATCTGGAGGCAAGGCCAGCGGCAGCAAGACCGCACAATCGTGAGTCTCAATCAATCTTTTGCCCGCTGTGCGATGACTTTCATTTTTGACGCGTCTTCGACTGCAATCATCATTTCTGCGCAACCAAATTACGTTCACAGATCATCATTTTATACATTCAAGTCGCATGCTAACGTTTCTTATTTAGCCGTTCATCCAAAGCTGGTCTCGCATTCCCCGTCGGTCGTGTTCACCGTCTGTTGAGAAAAGGCAACTATGCCCAGCGTGTTGGTGCCGGTAAGTTTTCGGACTTGTGCATTTGACGCGTCTTTCCAGTGCTAATTTTATGCGTTTAGGTGCTCCCGTCTATCTCGCCGCTGTTCTCGAATACCTAGCTGCCGAGATTCTTGAGTTGGCCGGTAACGCCGCTCGCGACAACAAGAAGACCCGTATCATCCCTCGTCATCTTCAACTCGCCATCCGTAACGATGAGGAATTGAACAAGCTCCTTGGCCATGTCACCATCGCCCAAGGTGGTGTCCTCCCCAACATTCACCAGAGTGAGCCATCCCATCCCATTCATTCTCGTAAGTCTCATACTAACTCATTTTTGCAGACCTCCTGCCTAAGAAAACAACCAAGGGTGGCAAGACAGCGTCTCAAGAGCTATAGGTGGTTCATTTGGTTCGGCGCGCAGGTTTACGGTTTCTTTTCACGCGATAATGGGGTTCTGGGGAAGCCAGGTGCAAGGCTTCGTGGTCTAGGGATGTACATTATGTCCATGGCAGCGGCATGATTCTAGACAGCTTGCGAAACAATCTGATCATACCCATGCAAATATTGTTTTATTGACTGATATCGCAATTTGCAAGTGCCGTTCCAATGCTCAAAAAGTTAATTGCGCTGGTGTGGATTGGATACTTATTGCATTTCTCACACGCGGAGTTGGTTGACCGAAATTGAGTCTATCAGCTGGAAGGTATCAGAATGCCGTATGTGTTTCTTCGACACCATTGTTCTTATTGCTTGTTCAATGGCGCAAGGTACATGCCAGCTTTGCGAATTTGCCATATTGATATGCTCCAGACAGCCACGAGCCTTACAACACTGGTCTGGAGATGCAGCCCTTTACATTATCTTCAGATGGAGAATATGATAGAGCTCTTCATTGATCCAAAGCGCTCAGTTCATCTATTCATATTGCACCATTTTACCAGGTGCAGTTGACAGCCCGAGCATTGAGCAGCTGCCGGACCATCGCGCAACTTCAAAGTGACCTTCTAAAGCGTCATATGGGGAGGTGCTAGAGCCTATTAGCCAGTAATTTGCAATGCAGTGCCATATACATACGGTCTAGTATCGGTGCTGGGATATTTCTTTCATATTTCGAGCCTATTGCTATTGTGAGCTTATTTCTCGGCTTTTCGATATCCGTAACCATTCGTACCTCCAGGGGCAGTAGGCGGGATATATGGATCCGGATGCTTCCATCTCTCTAACAGCGCCTCTGCCTCCTCCAACAGTGCCTATGATGTTCTTAACAAAGCCAAATTTTGTATTTCGTCTAGAGTGCACTCTAGCTTACCCTTTGCTGTCGTGGCTCTTGCACATGCTTGTTTGCTTCAAAAAGAGACCGGATGTAGAGTGCTTGCCCGCGCCAGATGTACCGATGGACGCTCCAATCAAGAGCAAGTTTAAGGCTGCGGCGGTACAAAGAACTGGAAAAGCAGTCAGCGCAGGTCGAACAGTAGGTAGCTGCAGCCTGGACATACCAAACCGCCACTTTGCTCGTCATTGCGATGTCGATGTTTAGCAAGAGATAGGTGCCCCTAGACGGAAGGCTCTAGTGGCGATTCCGAATGCTCAGACTCGCATCCACGCAATTGATTTTGGAATTTATACCTGACGCGAGTAAGGCTTTTGATTTCATGAGTTATGTGGAAATTGTTAAAGACTGGATTTGCGAAGGAGGTACAAAGATGAGAGGTTGTCCGTTAGGGCTGATTGCATCGCGGCTGCCGCTTCCCAGATTTCAAGCTTCCGCCTTCACAAGCTCTTTCGCGCAGTGCTCCAACAACGAAGCGATGTTTTTGAAACAGTCATAAGCCATTGAGCGACGACGCTCCTTAGAGTCCTCTAATTTCTCCTTAGTCCTTTGCTCGATCCTAAACCTCCGGTCTGTTTACTGTGATTTTCCGTTACAGCATGGCGAGCAGGCATTTTTTGAGGCGGACAATCTATTCCACATTTGCGCGCAACAATGGGTACCTACCGTGTCTTCGGCAGATACTACATCCTCACCTTCGTACTTATTACGTCTCTACTCGTCCAGGTTCTCTGCTAGGTTTGGAGGCACGGAAAAGGTGCTTCGCTGTGAACTGAGGGATTTTGACAAACGCTCATGCTGTGACAGGCATAAGCTGGGAAGGGAGCTTCTATCATTGATCCAAACCCGATCATACGGTGCGTCTTGCGAAGGAGTAGACTACAGAATATGTCTCACAATTCAGTAGCCGAGAAGCTCGTCAAGGTTCCGGAAATGGCAGAATCGATATCAGAAGGCACGCTTAAACAATGGTCAAAACGTTCGTCTACCGAGGCTCACTGAATTTTGTGAACAAGAAACATGGATTTGCTAAGCAAGTGTGTAGAGATCGGAGATTATGTGGAGCAGGATGAAGAGATTGCCACAATTGAGACGGACAAGGTATGAGCTATGTTTGATCAGGTCTCGAACAGTACTGGCGACTAAGACCGTCATTGTTTCTAGATCGATGTTGCTGTCAATGCGCCCGAAGCAGGCACAATCAAAGAATTCCTTGCCAACGAGGAAGACACAGTCACAGTTGGACAAGATCTCCTAAAAATGGAGCTTGGGGGACCACCAAAAGGTGGTGAGAAGCAAAAGGGAGGTCAAGAACCAAAAGCGCCCGCCCCGGGCGACCAACCGTCGTCCTCCGACCCTGAGCCCAAGAAAGACGAGGCAGAAACACAGCAGGAATCCGCACAGCCGCCCCCGGAGAAGAAATCTGAACCTCAACAACAAGAGAGCAAGCCCAGCCCACCAGCAAAAGAGCCGTCGACCCCGAAAGAGCCAGGCCCAAAACCCCAAGAGCCCAAAAAGCCGGAGTCGAAACCCAAGAATGCAGCACCCCTGGGCAACCGAGAAGAGCGTCGTGTAAGCATCATGGTAACCGGGTATTGGAATTTGACTAATGGGAAATGCAGGTCAAAATGAATCGCATGCGTTTACGGATTGCTGAACGATTGAAGCAGTCCCAGAATACTGCAGCTTCTTTAACAACATTCAATGAGGTCGACATGTCCAGCCTTATGCAATTTCGGAAGTTGTATAAGGATGAGGTGCTCAAGAAGACTGGTGTAAAGCTGGGCTTCATGAGCGCCTTCTCACGTGCCTGTGTTCTCGCAATGAAGGATGTACCGGCGGTGAATGCTTCTATTGAGGGTCCTGGTGGAGGAGATACAATTGTCTATAGAGATTACGTAGATATTAGTGTCGCTGTGGCTACGGAAAAGGGTCTAGTGACACCTGTGGTCCGCAATACGGAGATGATGGACTTAGTTGATATTGAGAAGTCGATTGCCAATCTGGGGAAGAAGGTAGGTGCTCAAATGTGTAGAGATGCCTTTGCTGACTGCAATAACTAGGCCCGTGACAATAAGCTAACAATTGAGGACATGGCTGGAGGAACCTTCACCATAAGTAACGTAGGTGATCAACTCAAAACGTGTTGTTGTGTCTGCTTCTAAGATACTTACAGGGGGGCGTCTTCGGCTCGTTGATGGGAACACCAATCATCAATTTGCCACAGACAGGTACGCTTTGTCTGACTTTGCATTGGTGAGAATAATCGAACTTATTATGACATAGCTGTTCTTGGGCTACATGCTATCAAAGAAAAGCCCGTTGCTATTGATGGCAAGGTCGAAATTCGCCCGGTATGTTAAGCCTCGTCAGTTTTCCGAAGCGCTCGGCTAAAGCATTTGTAGATGATGTACCTCGCACTCACATACGACCATCGACTGCTGGACGGTAGGGAGGCCGTAGTATTCCTTGTCAAGGTAAGTCGATCCGCGGCCAGCACCATTGAAATCCGACACTGACTGTTTGGAAGGTCAAGGAATACATAGAAGATCCGAGGAGGATGTTACTAGGTTGATCGAGTAGGGCTAGTCATCTGGGGTGCTCTATTGATTGCACAACCCATGGATGAATGGCTATTTGTACATAAGGCTTGCTTGCCCTTGATTTCATCGTCAGTGAGACGATTGATGTAAAATGTGAACCACTTTTGATACAAGGCAGCAATATTGCGCTCCCCGGATGTGGCTGGAATGGAGATGTGCATGCCCACTAATGTGGGGTTTATCAGTCATGTAATAATTGATACCTTGACCTGACGGTGGTGGATTGATGAGCTCGGCCTGGGAGATGGGGCAAGTGCATGTTATGTTGAGGATTTTTCTGGGTAAATGAAGCCGCCGTGCTGGTCCAACACCTATCATCTTTACACGCTTCTAGAGATGTTCTGTCAGATACTACCATAATCGGTATTTGTTCATGCTTTGGAGCTGTGGAGGGTCCGGCTACCTTAATAACCTTAGTATCGGCAACATCGGACCATAGAACGCGATTACTGCAAGCACGCGCCGCCTCTACATCACTGATGACATCATGCCACCCTTGACTGTGACACGAATTGGCTTCTGAATTCGTGTTCTCGTCGCCTCATTATTGCCCTATTCCCATCAGCTTGTTCCAGCAGGCCGAGTCGTACGCACGTGCTCGTATGTTTGGCGAAGCACTGACACATACGCTGTAGATCGTCAACCCTGGGGAACGGCCATTCTTCTGCTCTTGGAAGGCGCTGTATCACAAGGCAAATCCACTGGCCAACGTCACACGTCGCCCAAATTATTAACCACGCCATGGCTCAGGTGTTAAACGTATATATAGCGGTGGCTAGATACAGTTTCGGTGATCCTCCTCTCGCTCTGCCTGTTCACAGTATACAAGAGATTTTCGACGTTGTGTTGTTTGCCCAATATGCGTCTCGCTTCATTGGCCTTTGGCCTGCTGCCCTTGCTGGCGAAAGGCACAAATGTTGTACTCTCGAACGATGACGGTTGGGCAGAGATCAATATTAGGGAGTTTTACTCTGCTCTCACTAATAATGGTGATTCGGTTGTGCTTTCAGCTCCTGCAGAAAATGAGTCTGGGACAGGTATGTGACGTCGGAGCATGCACAATAACCCTACTAATGCGCAAGTATTAGGTTCATCGGATGCCCCTGCTACACCACTCACTGAACCGTGCGAATTTAATTCATGCCCGACGGGTTCTCCGGCAGAGGGTAATAACGCTTCAATGCCTCGCTTCAATTATGTGAACAGCTACCCCGTCACCTCGATGCGTTATGGTATCCAGACATTGTCTCCAAAATACTTCGGTGGCGCACCTGATATAGCAGTGGCGGGCTTTAATGTTGGCGGTAAGCCGATGTCTACCCTTACATGGTACGTCTCTGACGATTCGCCTTGAAGCAAATCTTGGTACCACAGTACTCATATCCGGAACCGTTGGAGCGGCCACCGAGGCTTCCAAAGAAGGAATTCCTGGGATCGCCTTTAGTGGCACAACGGGATCGCAAACAGCGTGGAACACGCCGGTTCAAACGTACCAGACTGTGTACGCCGACTTGTCCACGAATGTCACCCAAACATTGGTGGCTTCCGGCAAGCCGTACCTTCCTTCCAACATTTGGCTCAATGTCAATTTTCCAGCTGTAAGCGGCAGCACCTGCTCTTCCCCGAAACACTTCAAGTTTGTGCTATCGAGGATTAACACAGCAAATGGGTCTACGCCGCCAGATGTCGAAACATGTGGGTCAACAAGGCTTCCGACAGAGACATCTGTTGTTGATACGGCTGGTTGTTATGCCAGCATTAGTGTTGGCGTGGCTACTACTAAGGCAGATGCCAGCGCAGCTAACCAGGCGGTTGTCCTGGGAAAGCTCAAAAATATTCTCTCATGTCTAGCTTAGATCGTTATTAAAAGTGACATCTCTATATAAACAAAAGGCTCGATGTTCGAAAGTCCAAAGCCTATGGAATTGAAGAGCCCTATTTCAATGAATGTGACATATTCAAAGCTGCGGTCACGGACTAGAGCGTCAAAGTATGGAACGCACGTCCGGTGTGCCCCGGTAGTCGACCGCAACAGGGTATTAGCCTTGGGAGTTATTACCACCCTCGGCTTACAGGACCAATAATACCCGATAGCTTTGTTGCAGCGTTGTCAATTCCAAGAGTCGATAGAGAAGAGAGAGTGAGTGAACATAAGCTTCGGAAGATCACTAGAGGCCAAAATGGATTGAAATGTCCTCCATCTTACCCGCGGTACTTTATATACCTTGACTGCTGCGCTTATGCAGTCGTGAAAGAGGCGTCCAGAGTCCTTGCACACATACCTATATTTTAGCGCCAAGGCTCTTCCTAGCACTAAGGCGAGTAGGTAGCCCTCCTACCTCCCAATCGTTGATAGTTAGCCCCGTCACCTATCGATACTTAGTATATGCTAAAAAGCTAACAGTGGCCTTAACCAAAAATTAGGGTTAGAACTAGGGCTCTCACGAAAACGGTTAGCGCAAATAATGACGACCTATCGGATCGGTCTCTGTACCTTATGGTCCAATGACTTCGGCACTGGGTGTCCTCATTCCATTCCAATCATTCGTCACAGCGGCCGTTCTACAAGTAACAGGCACCACATCCAGCAATGAATACAATGATGACGCAAATAAAGCTAGTGTACCGGTGCATATTCGATGCGACGACGGAAACACTGGCGCGTTGTGAAGCCTTGGTGGCTCCCATATAGGACTTTTGTGTGGCCTCGGGCCTGGAGCTCTGACAGGAATGGCAGAGGTCCTAGGCGTTGTGGCGAGTATTATTGCTATACTTCAGCTTACTGATATAATGGCCGAGACTGCCGACTAATATGTAAATACCATCAAAGGCGCTGATTCGGTCCTGATACCATTGCTTGGCAAGCTTCGTAGTCTTAGCAGTATCCTCGCCGTACTCAAGACTCAGTTAGAAGATAGAATATCGAGCTCTTCACAATCTATATCTCTCTAGTGCTTAGAGAAGCTCTTGTATCTCTATATTATAATATACTATTCTAATTTAATCTATCTTACTCTAGTCTAGTCTTACTTAATTATCTTAACTACTATATATTCTTATTTTTATATAATATTATTATTTTAATACTTTCTATTTTTATTATTATATTATTATAGATCGGATCGTCGGTCTTAGAATTATACTAATAAGAGGTAGAACAGATCACGTTAAAAATATAATAATAGTAATAGCGGAGCTATCAGTTCTATTATAAATTAATAATAATAATAGTAGAACTATTAAAGCTATTATAGATTAATAGCTATAATCGCAAAATAAATATAATTATTATAGAATTCTTAGCATAGATTTCTATAAATATAAAGAAAGGACTTTCTCTCTTATTTCTTAAAATTCTTTATATTCTTTATTAATAGTATAGATAGTTAATAGATAATTAATATTAACTATTTTATTTTATATTAATTTTATTAAGAAATTAAATATCTTTATTATATTAAGAATATCTTTCTTTATTAAATTAATATAAGTATTTTTAGTTCTATATTAAATAAAAGAAAATATATAATCTAGATAGATAATAATATCTAGAGAATAATATATATTATTTTTAAAATCTTTAAATATAAGTTATAAAATCTAAAAGAAGAACTTAAGATTCTATTATTAATAAAATATTCTAATAAGAGAGGAACTTTTATAGACTATATTAAATAAGTTAAGCTTTATATAGTATTTTATTTAAAGTAATTTAAATAAATTAAATATTAAAACTTATTCTATTTTTTATATTTAAAAGAGAATATTTTTAATATACTATCTTTTTAGCTAAAAGAATATATTAATATAAAGTAATTTAGATGAATATAATATAATAAAATTA
>NAPT01000202.1:0-44194 GCA_002927785.1 Cladonia uncialis | reverse complement strand
GGGTTAAGGAGATGGGGTTGGAGGAGGGACATGTCGAGAAGGATGGGGTGTTGGTGAAGATGGAGGATTTGGTTGGGGAGGTGAGGGAGAGGTTGGAGAGGAAGAAGAGGGAGGTGGAAGGGTTGAGTGGGGAAGGGAAGGTGGTGGATAGTATGAGGGATTTGAAGGTGGGGGATAGGGACGAAAAGACGGGCGATGACGGGGTATGAGACGTTGATGCCAGGCTATGTATGAGGAATTTGCATTATGGTATAACTAGCATAGAACGGAATAGATGATACCCACCAACCATCCGCCCAGCATGTCTAATCTCCTTCACTTTTCACCCACTTATCCACTCGAAAAAGCAAAAAAAGGCCATAAGCTAAGCGTCTCAAAAGTGCTATTTAAGTCGAATGAGCTAAATACATAGTGCACAACCCAGCTCTCAGGTAGATAGATGCAACAATTTTCGTACGGCGGATATTCCATCATCTTCTAAAACGCCGGGGTATCAATGCCCAGTCCGTGCCAGCCAGTCCAGAGCCCTTTCCCAAAAATTTCGTACAATGATTCGTCATCATCATCTAACTGTATATTCGATTCTTCTTGCTTTTATCGCTTTCTTGCTTTCGTCTCCGCTGCTACTCGACCCCAACAGGCGCTGCTACCTTCTCCTCGCCATTTGTGGGTAGAGACGCTGCAGATGCAGGTTCTTCCTCTAACAGACTCCCGAACTGCTGACTCAAGATGCCCAAGCCTGATCGGAATGCTTCGGCGAAGCGGCCGACTTCCATTTCGAGGACAAGTTGAGGGGCGCCGGCTCTCATTGCCTCTTCGCTCGGTGGCTGGGGGACGGGGACGAGTCCTAGCTGTCCTTCGCTGGTATCGTAGTGCTCGGGAAGGAGGTGAGCGGTGTGTTGTTGGTCGCGAGGAGTGTCTCCAGGGTCAGCATAGCCTTCATCTCTGGAGGGGCCATCGTAACCGTTCATCATGGCATCAAGATCGATGCTTTCTTCATAAGCCCCACCTTCGGCGATAGGTGCTTGGGGTTGAAGGGTCTGGCTGTAGTGGTCTTGCGCCGGTGCCGCATAGAGGCCTGAAGAAACGCTGAGTGTTCCCATCAAAGCATCCATGTCAAGCCGGGATCCGCGGGTTGAGTCCATGGCAGAACTTTGATTCATGGGGATAGGCTCCGTAGCTGCGTGCTTTAGGGCTGGGCGGGTTGGTGGCATGTTGGGTTCTTCATCATACGAGGATTCGAAGTCGTCGCTAGGAGTACCATAGTCGAGTTCAGCATCAGGGGTCCATGTTTTTAAGTTGGGATGGTCTCCACTGTGGGTATTTACTGCAGTGGTTGCTTTTGCCGGGAATTCCCAGCCAAAATTCATTGTAGGTGGACGGGCGTTGTAAGAATTGGCTCTTAGGGTGTCAATGTTCGCAAGATTTCTGCCCGATTTTGAAGAACCGCCAGTGCTTCCGTCAGTATCCTGACGTGTAACACTCATATTCTGGCCACGAAGTGGTAAGTCAGAGGATTGCGGACGTGTGTCGGAGGCTTCAAAGTTGTAAACATTTCGATGAAAGAGTGAGCCAAGGTGGTTTGCCCCCCTCCGCACACTTGCTTCATCGAAGGCGAAATTTGCATTGACGCGTGGTTGTGGTGATGACATGGGCTTGTAGATTTCATCTGCTAAATCCTGGTCCAAATATTCATCAGGAGGTTCCCCTTCGAAGTACGAGTTCATTGTGTCTTCTTGTGCTTGAGCGGATGAAATATCTGCTATTGAGTTAATATGCGTTGAAGGTAAGTGACCGGTGGACACAGCCGCGGCGTCGTAGCCTGTATCAGAGAAGTCGAAGGATGAGTCAGGCGATAAGTTTTCAAATATTTCCGTTGATTCGAGAGTACTGAACCTCCATTCAGTTTTCGTTGCTGATTCGACGTGAAATTCGGCCGCCTCAGCTCCGTATGGCGATATCAGAGAACTACGTTGGTTGCCTTTGTATGCCCATTCCTCAAACGCTTTGATAAGATCGACTAACGAGCTGGTCGGATAATCTTTCTCAGTATCACGAATGTAAGGATGTTCTAATATGGCATCCATCGTCGGCCGCTTCTCTGGTTCTAGCTCCATTGTGAACGCGATGAAATCACTCAATTCCTTCGAATAGCCATTCTCCACCTTCAATTTTGGTGGCCCCATTCTGTGGAGATGCTTATCCAAATGAGCTGTCGGTATCCGACCATTGGGAGGATTACCCGTGGCCATCTCAAATATGGTACAGCCGTACGACCATACATCAACCTGGCAAGCGTGTTAACGACCCAATTGTGACAGGGGTTCGAACAACAACGGTAGCAGATCACTTACCTCCTTGCCATGTTGCTTCTTACCGTCAGGCTGACTAAACATTCTGAGTAATTCGGGTCCCATCCAATGGGGGGTGCCAATGATTGTATCGCGCCTATCAGACTTTGTCTCTAATATACCTGCAATACCGAAGTCAATGATCTGGAGACCGCCATTTTCGAGAATCATGACGTTTGCAGCTAAGTCGGAAAGTTGTCAGTAAATGTGTTTACCACCGCAAATGCTTATGTTTGGCGATCTTTAGCAAGCAGGCTGCTGCTGAAACATACCTTTAATATCTCTATGAATGATGTCTGCGTCGTGAACTGCTTTGAGGCCTTTGGCTAATTCTCTTGCGATTGCTTTTATGTATTTCTCTCCAACTCTGCCGTTCATTGCTTGCATCTGGAAAAACCTAGTTAGACGCGTGGCAAATTTTAATTACCCGGGTTTTGAGCGTAATCACTTACTAAGGTATGCACACTACCTCCCGGGCAGTATTCAGAAGCAATCCACACCTGAGAGTGCACATCCAGGATATCAAGTATTTGGTTGACTCGCTCAGCACCCTCGAGCTGCTTCAGAACTGTGTACTCGTGCATGACGGATTCGAGGTTTGCATTTCGTAGCGACGGGTCAACTTTGTAATCTGCCGCATCAATGTCAGAGATTTTGAGTGCTACTCTACGATCATTCCTCGTATCTCGCCTGCGAAACCATATTAGCCAGTCAATCCAGCTACCATCTAGCTTTGCAATGAGATCACATTCAATAGAATAATTAAAATCACAGCTGAAACAACCAAGCCCCGTGGTAGAAAGACTCATGCAGGGTAAAACATGATTGAGGCAACTTACGCTAAGTAGACCCTCCCATAGCTTCCTTTACCAATGAAGTTCAGAAACTCATACGGCGGAATGGGTTCACCAGCACTCTTCAATTTGGCATGAATCACGGCTTCCTGCTTCTTGGCTTCATTCCGGGTGAATATCTGGCTCTCGGGTAGTCGCGAAGAACGTGCGGAGTTTGGATCGAGAAATGTCGATGCTCTCATTGCGGCCATACTGGTCGGCACTGGGGGATTCATAGAATAATCCGGGGTCACTTGCGTCGGTTGCTCTAATTTTAGAGACAATAAGCTACTATCTGTGGAATTGTCGAAGATAGAGCTTGCAAGGAGCCCCGGATAGAGTTGCGATGAATCTTGTGTGTGGACTGGTGATTTTCTATGCCGGAGAAGCTGAGCTGGACTGATGTATTGAGTTTCGTTAAATTGATTGGAGTGAAATGATTTCGATACCGAGGCAGATCTTCTGGCCAGTCCCCCAATGTCGTGGGAGAAATCGTGATTGATGAGGGCTGGCGATGTCTGAAGGCGTCGATGACTGCGAAAAGTGGAACCGCGTCTTGAAGAGTAGAAATTCTGTTCGGATTCGATGGTAAGGCTCGGGACTACTAGCCCCCTATTTTTGAAGTGCTGCTGAGCTGTACGGGCTGGTGGATGTCTAGAACGCTTGAGCTGCCAGTGTGATAGGTATCTGTCTGGGATTGGCGGTAAGAAACTCTGCTCGGGATCGATAGTGCTGGGGTCGGTAGCAGATCTTGCCAATAGGCATCCGAGACACTCTGGGGGTCGGCGGCCTGGCGAAGTATCGCGACGTCTATGGCGCAGTCGGCTGGGATTCCGGGTAAGGATGGGAGGCGGGAACGCTCTCTGTTCATCGACACCCGCTTGATGTTCAGGCTTGTTACCGGGAAGCAGGCGAGGGCGGCTCGAAGCAGATCCACATGAGCTGCAAGCGGACGAATTAGTTGTGGACGGGCACGTTGTTGGGAGGCTGAGATTCGGATCGAAGAAGAAATCTCCTAGATGCAGGCTGTCAGGATTACGTGGACCCAGGACTGCGTTTGAGAACTTTCTCCCACGATGTTTCAGCCGTTCTGTCAACGACATAATCGTATTCAGTGATAGGCTGGGCGAGATGAGGATGAAGGATGCATTTGGGAGGAGTGATTTAGGTAGGTGTGAGGAGAAGGAAGAGTTGGGATTAAAGGAGTCAAAAGTGGATGGCAGGTGGGAGCTCACTGTGGGTGGTTTGACAAGTACTACGATGTCTGTTAAGAAATCACCGCCGTATGTAGTAAACTATTCACCCCATCACTTCCGCCACCAACGATTAGGAATTCTATTCGCTCATCAAGCTCATACACTTGACGTCGGACATGCCATGGGATCCTACGACTTCGATTGCTCGTACAGCGCATTACCCATGGGATTGAATTAATTGGACTGTGGGACTGTCTAAAGAGAAGTCAAGTCGAAGTTGGAGCATGAAAGCAGGGGTACAATATGCGACCCAACGTTGAAAATAAGCCAGTGGTGGCAGGGCTAACCGGGTTGCTGCGTGCCGATCCCGGCAGCGCCAATATATGGCCCAATGCACCCATCTTTAAGTCTGTGCTCGGGTAAAGTTGCATACCTAGGTAAGGTACCTCAGGTAGCCTTCACGCTTCACAACGCTTCACAAGGTGTTGAATATGTACGACGCTACGTCAGGGATACATCCCACGACCCCGTAAGGCACATGCAGAGAAAGCTTGACCAAGCACCAAATACAGCTACAGCATGATCATCCCTCTGGTGGCTGGGATGCACATGTCAGGGGTTCAAATTGGGCGAACAATTGAATGTGGTCTCAATATAGATGTCACCGAGTACTCCTTACTTGGATCATTGCCTTAGCTCTAACGCGCTTTACCCACATGGGAGGGAAGCGAAGGGTGTGAATGCCTTGACTGCGTCGTGGATTGTATCTGCTAAGCCTGCAGCTAGGTCTGCAAGACGCAACGGCCCTTGACGAGAGCCGAAAGACGTCTTCCCCTTGTTCCTTTGGTGGCTGGTCCTCGTGCACCTTTCAGAGGATGCAATATTTGAGCCTCAATAGCCACAGTTAGGAATAACAATGGCATCTTTTTCTTGTCGTTATATGTTGATAACCATCAGGGTAATGGCCTTGGCGAGTGCTAGATCATTCAGTCAATTGTATGATTTACAAGCTTGGGAGTTCCGTGCTTAATCGTGTTAGGTTCGATTCCTAGGCGTTGGTACAATTGAATAGCGGTTTCGTTGGGTTCTTTACAATATATAGCATATGTTGTTATCTACCGCTACTCATTATTGGAACGTATCTAGCCAAAAAGCTCTCTTCTGGGAGGTCGTGAATGTACATGGTACGCCTGAGAAGAAGCCCGCTCCTGGCCAATGCTCATACTCTAATTTTTACCTTTTGCGCTTATGCTAAAGCGTGTATGTGATCACCAAAAACGCCGCTGCTCAATGGACGCTATGCAAGAATTCTTAACAATTCATCTCAGGCCACGCTCACAATAATCAAACGGTGTCGTCGGTTTCGGTTCCTTGCTCCACGTCGCTGTCGGCAGCCTCTTCTTCATCGCTCTCACTCTCAGAAGCCTGATCGTCATCCAAGCCTGGGATGCCCACCCACTCCCGGTAATCGCCTTCTATCCACCTTTTGCTTTTCGGCAAGTGGTAGGGGTCGAATGGGAAATACTCATCCAGATGCTGATAGTCTTCATCTTTCTTTGCTGAAAGCGCCGTCTCTCGATTGGGATGCCCATACACATTGCCTGCAAAGCGTACAAGGCGAACTCTCTTGTTTTTCTCCAATATATGGTAGACATAGACGATGCCAAGATGATGTGCTATGCGAGCAAACTCCGTTACAATAGCTGGCGAGCATACTTTAAGAGGATTCAGATCGGAGAAGACGATCGAAGACAAAGCTTCCTTAACTCCGGAATTCCACTGATGTTGATGCCCAAATGTGGACACCAGGTCGCCATGCTCGAAATCGTCATCAAGGTGAGACTCGAGGTCTCGCCATCGAAAACAGAAGATATACAGCAATGCTTGTGATAGCACATAGAAGGATGAGTAACGTCTAAGGTCTGGCCCGCGACAAGTCGGTTCGTAATCACGTCTTAGCCTTTCAAGCTCGATGGTAATGTAGTCGAAGACGTCTCGTACAATATCTGAGGGTACATGGATGCCTCTCGCAACAAAGCTCGCAAGGTACGCTGCGGAAGCCTGACGCAGCATTGCTGGCGAGGTTTTATCGAAGGTAATCTGGACGCATGTTCCAACGAAAGTGTCAATATGCGCAGGTGACTGTTGAGTGAAATGGAAGAGGAGAAATTGGGTATGCCGTGATCTGTGTGTCGGTAGGATAATGGTGACGAATTGAGACAATAGGATGTCGATAGCGCCCGCGTGATCTTGAGTGGAGGATGTTTTGCGGAAGACCTGATCATAGTGGGAGAACAGGATGTCGAGTAGTGCATCCATCTTCTCCACATTTTTCGCTATATCTTTGGTTCTTTGCGCATCGGTGTCCCCCTCATCATCGTCGAAATCCGACTCTTCTTCGCTGCTCCCCGAATCTTCCTCTTCGATAATTAGATCTGGTCGAACTTGAGGGATTCTATCCACCAAACCCTCCCCTACGTCCTCTGCTAAATCTTCTAGATCGACCTGCACTTGCACGTCGATCTTGACGAGTCTTTCCGTTATAAGCCCGAGTACCTCTCCACGCAGCTCTGGGGCGTAGCCAGCCAGCTTGAGTAAATTTTGAACAAAGATCACATGGGCCCGCATGGAATCTGTTTCATGAGGGAACGCTTTGACGAGAATAGTTGATAATACTCGGCCAGCGGCAGGCATCAGATGGAGAAGGTACTGGATAGTTTTGTGCACCCGCGAATAAATGGTCGGTCGGGAGACCGGTGGATGATGAGGTAGCTGTCTATTTGAAGGAGGTTCTATCACCCTATGAGCCTTGGCCAGTTGTGTGCTGAAATTTTGACTTACTAGCTGTCAAGTTGCTGACCAACATGCGCATTGCGTCTCCTACGAAGACACTATGGGCCGATACAACGTTTGCCAGTAGACGGACATAGACCGTGATGTAGTCCTCCTGTCTTCCCAACCATTCGCTTTGCAACACCAGGTGGACCAAGTCAGCGTTGGATTTGTTGAGCATAGACACGTCCCCCATTAGTGCTATGGTGTAATTTTTTATAGTGGTGGAGCTGAGGTCCTCTTCTTGGTCCTTCTTCGTAGAGTAAACGTCTTTGAGCTTGTCATAGTCTGAGCTATCTCCCAATGCGCGTTTCGCAAAGGCCCGGCGCACTTCTTCCTGGACCAGTGCAGGCGCCTTTTCCCATTCCTCCATCACACGAACCTCAACATCTGTATCAAAAGTGACCTTCGCTCGCTTTGTCGGGCTAGATGGAGGTGCACCCTCGTCATCGTCTCGCTTGCGGACCAAGGTGGGGCGGCGATGAAGTGGTTTTGGTGTAGAGGCGGATACAGGGCCCGCTGGGCGCGGAATAGTGGACATTATTGAGGCCGTTATTGAAAAGCATAGCAACTGGAAAGAATGCCCAAAGAATGCAAGGCGACACTCTGGTGTTGTAGATGTCCAGTGGAAAATTTTGTGCGGTGGGAAGCGAGTCAATCTGGGTAGGGCTAGTTATTGACTAGCGCCAGATAATCTTGCCGCGAACTTACTATTTCTTCGTAAGATATATCCGTAGGACAAACATTACACTGGAGCATGTTAGCTACTCGAAATGAGGGGGAAGCGCTCAAAGCAGTATCGCAAACTGATGCAGCAGTATGGTATGGTCTTCGGATTCAGAGAACCCTATCAAATTCTTGGTAACCCCACTATAACTCCCAACATCTGATATACGGTTATTGAAAGGGCTCTTGAATAGTGGATGCCGATATGATCCAAGATACTGAGCGCTTCAAGATGGATCTTGTAGGCGGTTCGTCTCTTGAGAGTCCTCACGCGACTTTAGGCCCGTATGCTAATAATTGCTCCTTCAGCGTTGGAGCGAACACTCAATGGTGTGTCGATGGATTGATGCTATGGCAGACAAAATATCATGTATTGGCTGATAGCTTATTCTTATATAGGCAAGGTGAAGCCAAGTGCGTCATTCATGGCCCCCCACTACTCTGAGAGGTGGAGACTGCTGACGTCCTCATAAAACAGTGATAACACAGTCAGCCCTTCTATTGTGGCCCTTTCATTGATGATGACGAGGACTAATGCCAAAGCCAGGTGCTCCATTCGTCACCTCTACACTCTCAAAGATCTTCCGCAACCCCAGAAGGATGTTCTCATCTCGATCGCGAAAAGTATGGAACGACGCCGTTGCGGCCACCACACCCTCGACGAGCCTCTTTCCACCCTTGAATGCGTTTCGAGCGTTATAGACCCTAAAAAGTCACTGACGAACAAAAATCGCTATGTAGTGGCTAGCCAGGATGAGGAGGTCAGAAGATTCTGCCGAGACGTCCGAGGTGTGCCACTGGTTTACGTGAAAAGGTCGGTAATGGTTATGGAACCAATGGCGGAGGGCAGTGTGGGTGTCAGGGACGGCATTGAGAGGTCGAAGTTCAGGAGTGGGTTGAGAGGAAAGGGATCCCTATTGTTAGGGAAGAGAAAGAGAGGGGAGGACGAGGGCAGTGATGTGAACGTGACTGAAGGGAAGCAGGCGAATAGCGGCGCCGGAGGTGAGGAGAAGGCCGCAATCAAAAAGAAGATGAAGGGACCCAAGCGACCTAATCCATTAAGCGTGAAGAAGCCTAAAAGAGAGGCAAGCAGTACACCCAGGACGGAAAACGAACATGGTGAGAAAGCCTTGTCACTTGATCCAGGAGAGACAGATGCGGACCCGAAGCCTTCGACCGTTACTCTCCACGTGATTGAAGGAGCTTTGGATGAGGCACCAAATCCTCCGGCAAGGCGCACGAGGAAAAGAAAACACAAATCAAAACAGCTCGGATCGCTTGTAGCTGCACATAGTGGTGATGAAGGCACGGGATGAGCGGTGTCAAATCATTTAAACCCCCTTGTATGCAACTTGATGGCTGTGAACACGTAGCTACGAATACCCGATGGGGCCGTCTCCTTCACCTTGACTCCTTGTGCGCCCCATGAGTACGCTCCGCATACTCTCCGAATGTTGCAATGCATAACTCCGCGCTATGCTCGAAGCAAGTAATGTTTCTTCGATCGTGAAGCCAATCCCATATTGAGTGAGGTCTGTCATTGCATAGGCAAGCCCGAAGCTTCACGACTGCTCCTCAATCTCCTTCCAGACTCTTTGAATTTTCTCTTTTTTCGCCTTTGCTGTTTCTCTATTCCTTGCCGTCCGCTCCAACCTCTCAGCGCGTAGACACCTGTTAACCTCTCGCTTGGCTTCATTACATGCGCCGAACATCTTGTGTAGAAAACCTCGGGCATGGCACTCGTCGAGCGCGGCCATGACTTCTTCGCAGCCTAACCGACGAGTCAGCACGGAGCAAGAGGCGCGTACCATAATAGAGGTAGGGCGTAAATAGAGGAAGCTTTGACCAACGCTAGGCAAGGGTAATCGCTATACATACCTCTGTTATCTTTAGTATGAAGATGAGGATGCATGGTCAGGACAATTGCAGCCGCAAAAGAGCCGATCTCTGAGGTTGATTGTCGTTGTAGATGGAATAGCGAATTGCTGGTGCGGAGCGGAAGTTCTCCGCTGCAGAAGAGCCTCTCGAGCCTCTTTCAGCTCCACCTTCATTATTCTCTCCTCTAACCTCTCTACCCAAAGGTGTCGCCGGCATAATAAGCTCGGGATGGCACAGCAGATCTCTGCGAAGAAGCAGCAAGGTATTCCTCTTGAATCATTCGTTGTACGGGTTTGACACTGCATTCTTAGAGCTACAACAACAGTACACCAACTACAAGAATAGCCTTCAACAGCTTGCTCAGAGAATTGGTGAAATCGAACAGGACACTGAGGAGCACAAGTAAGCATCTCCTGTCTTTACCAGTTTTTTCATAAAACTCGGCAAAGCATCTCAGAACACCATGTCCGAGCGCTTTCTTCAGAACCTCACCGCTCATTCCGCCCTACAGACTAGTTCTAGAGACTCTGGGCCCGCTACCACCCGATCGCAAGTGTTTTCGGATGATAAATGGTGTGCTAGTGGAGAGGACAGTCAAGGATGTCACTCCCGCATTACAGACAAATTCGGAAGGTTTGAAGAAAGTGCTGGAGGAGTTGGTCAAGCAATACAAAAGGCAGCAGGAGGAGATGGAGAGGTGGAAGGCTAGTCTTCCAAGGTGGATATCGCAAACTCTGCTGACGTCGTTCCCCCTGTTTCAGAAAAAGAACAACATCCAGGTTGTCCAGCAGTAGATGCCAAGCTTTTGTTCGGAAGCTCGACAGCCTCTCGTTCCAGGGTCTCCTTGTCGAGAGCACGTGGCTTTTGCACATGTGACGCAAGGCGGACGCAGTATCGGTTTTAAGCAGGTCATCCTCAAATGGTTTCGGCAAAATAATACTTACTTCCACGCTCGTGATGGGCCCAGCATGCACATTAATGCATTCGTGCCCAACCTTTTCGTCCAAAATGGATAACCTTTTTCCGGAACATCAATCGTTCTCTAGGGCGAGCTCAGAAAGGCTATGTGGTACTGAGGTACCGTCGTTATGGTCATTCGACATCATCGAAGCGCAGGGCTTGCAAAACCATTTGTTTTTGACGGTATGGTTCCGAGGCTTCATTACTGGATCGGGGATTATGCAGGATTATGTCAAACGTGGGCAAGGCGGTTATAGGATGGGCTAATTCAAGGTACGACGAGAATCTAACTGGACAGCCAACGTCACCTCGACTTCTACATTGGTAAACACAAGGCTTCCCATAATCCCAATACCAGGAATTCTATAAAGTACCTGTGACTTGGGTCTGAGTTTCCAAATTCCCATAAACCTGGCAACCCCCATCTCGGGGCTTCACTCGGACATCATCATACATCCCACAATGTATGGGGCGGTTGGCGCAAGATCTCAGCACTTGTTCTCCTTGTCTTCACCAGCATCCAATGTTCGCGCAACGAGGCGTACTCTACGACCGCTGAATCGGCTCCCATTACTCATTTGGTCAACGGTCGCTTCACCATCGCAATGATCAAACAGGTGAGACAGATGGTGGAACGTGTGGCTCAGAGACCAATCAACTGCGCATCAGCGGGTATCCTGCCAGATGTTTCATCCCACTGCAGCGGATGTCTCTTGAGAGGAAGGATCTCATTGTATTTACAGACGCTGAGATAGCCGCGAATTGTCTTATAGACCCCCAAATCAAAATCAAGTGCCAATCTGCACCAATCCAAATCCGTACATGTAGCGTAGAGAGACTTTGATATTGCCCAAGATGGTAGACGGTGCTGCTGCCAGTCAGGCATTGATACCCAAACCCGAGAATTGGGGGCAGGCAGTTCGCAGTAGTGCGGACGTCAGATGCGTGGCAGATGCAGGCTCGACAGCATAGACACCCAGATTACCGAACACCCTGGGGCCATCATAGGGCCATCATAGGGCCATAAGGAGCCATGCGGCTTGGAATTAGATGAGTTTAGGGTATCGATGCCAGCTGTCATTGGGAGACATTCCCGAAATGCTTGAAGACTGGGTAGACTGCCGCCGTGGAGCCGTGCTTGATCCCTGTCTAGCCTGGTGTGCCTCCTTCCCTGAGCGGCCCCCAGGCGGGCTACCAGCCTACTCAAGCCGTGCAACCAGTCCTAGAGGCTAGAGTCTGCAACTCTGAAATCCACCCCGTTGCCCACTGGACGAGCCAATGCGACAAAGAGCCACTGAGCAATACACAAACACACTCCTTGAGGCGACCCTACACGCGTTTGACGCGATCAGGTAGTTCTGCAGCTTCACTCTTTATATCTACCTTAGTTCCTCGTCCCTCATCGTACCCAACCCCCACCGGAGGAAGCTTCACTTCGAGTGTTACCAGCTGCAATTCAACCAACCCCCCCTCTTCCCCACCGCCAATTGCCAATTGCGCCTGAAGCAAGACACAAGCTCACAATACTAGCGCTGTCCAGGTTAGCAGACCGCAGACTCACGTATGCGCCGCCAACGTCAAGTACCTTCTCGTTGAAAAGCTAAGCCTTGAAAATAGTCAGTCCTCTGACCGCCATTGGAGCCCAACTGCCTGCGTGTCACCCTTCCTTACCAAAGGCACCGGCTCCGAGAAGACTGCGTGTATCCGTCCATAAGATCCTTTCTTCAGACACGGATTGGGTTTAGTAGTCTGGTTGAGCGGTGACGCCCACGCTGCTTTCGCGGGAGTGCTACCAATATCGCGCGTCATTCGGGCGAATCTGTGTCTATGCCCTGGGAAAATTGGCGCAGCAATAGCCATTTCATAGCAAAGCCTCATTGAGATCGCGCAGTGAAGTTCAGCTAGGCTGTGGGGGAAGCAGACTTCAGCTCTAAACTTACGTTGTCCCTTGTTCACAATTGTCCAACACATCACTGCGGTCCGGTAACCCGTCTATTCCGACCCAAGTTACTCGCCTTACCTTCAAGTTCACTCACTAGAATCGGTTGGCTGCCCCGGGCTGCAGCCGCCCTTTATTATCATGTCCGTTTCCCCACCGAAGGAGGGAGCTGAGCAAGGAGATGCGACCCCCGAGAATAATTCCGAGAGCATGGATAGAGGAGAAGAAGTACAGGCGCGAGAAGCGTACGATTTTGAGGTGAAGGAGCAAGATAGATGGTTACCGATTGCAAATGGTTGGTCCCAGTCGTTTCTGCCTGCATTCTCGTCCTATGAATCGCGCGTTTTCGTCTTGCGACGCTGCATGATGATGGAACCCCGTATTGCCGTCGCTTACAAGGGTTCCACGCGCAACGATCGTTGGACTCCGAGGTCCATCTCCACAGTCTAAAGATCTGCGCCAGCATTTGTCTCTTTAATCTCTATGGTCAAGAAACATTTGCTTAGTGGGCGTTCACAATGTCCCGAAGTTCCCCGCATTCAATATCACCTCCTCCGCGTGGTTCAAGGCAACATAGCCTCGTCTCTGATGCTAACATACGCAACTTTGCTCCAGTCGCTCGAATCATGAAGACTGCGCTGCCCGAGAACGCCAAAATCGCCAAAGAAGCAAAAGAATGCATGCAAGAATGCGTGAGCGAGTTTATTTCTTTCATTACAAGTGAAGGTGCGTACAATGGCAATAAAGTGCGATGAGCGCTATCTAACTACTCCCCCCAGCCTCAGAGAAATGCCAGCAAGAGAAGCGGAAGACCGTCAACGGCGAGGACATCCTCTTCGCAATGACGTCGACTGGCTTCGAGAACTACGCTGAGGCCCTCAAGATATACTTGGCAAAGTATAGAGAAGTAGGTCTCCATCATTTCCTCTGCCTTTCGTACCCCACCTTTTATCCGATCTTCTTCACGTCAGCGTAGATAAAAGAAACGGATCAACTTATTGACTCGCAGTTTCAGTCTCAATCGCAACGAGGAGATAACCAACAGAACCAGCCACGGCCTGGCAGCGGGTACGGTGCTGCTGCAGCACAGACAGGTGCGAGTGGGGCAAGTGTAGGCGCTGGAACAGATCCTTCAGCATCAACCACTTACCAAGGGCAAGAAGAAGGCGTGAACAACATTCTCAATCCCCACGGTCTCGATCCATCACAGCCGCAGGCTGGTCCCTTCGGTGCAGTCTACCCACCAGCTTCGACGAACAACGGCGTCGGCACCGATCCGTATTAGAGCTCCTTTATTGCTAGCATCGTCGGCGTTTGCGCCTCTGAGCTATATTATGCTAGAGCAGATGACTCACTTGCTACTGCTAGCAAATCTTGAGCAGCGACTTCTCCTCGCTCCTGAGAAGACCGTTGACAACTTTCCATACGAATGTGATTATTATCTGATAGAATTCGCGAGGAGAACATACACGGGGGAGACTGGCACTGGGTGGTCATCTCGATACATGTACATTCACCATTGGGCATGCTCTGGAGGATGTCCTTTTTGATATTGCAGCAGGGAAAAGTACGGACGAGCATTTGACTAGGCTACTGGAGGATCCCAAGCATGGAGTCAGGAGATTGGGTATAGATTTCGAAGGGCAACTAGGTAAATGGGAAGGGACAATCATGCTTTGTGCTCTGAGATACCAAAAGACGTAAAACGTCTTCTGTAGGATACCAAGAAGTTCGATTTCTTGACATATTTTCTCCCTGCGCGCCTATACAACATAGGTGTCCTCCACGCCTCTTAATAGACCTGACATGAACCATTTCATTTAGCGATGTGGCTGAATGCCCTGATACACATTGCTGACCCTTCCCAATGCCCTATTCCCTTGCCCTAAAAGCAGAGCCATTGGCCAATCATTACAATCGGCTAGCAAGCCATCTCGTGTTTGTAGATTCGCGTTCGCCCCCTCGCTTAGGTTGACCTGCATGGTCGATCTGTAGGGAAACCACACCCGGTCCTTCTCACCTCCTCTGTGAATGGTTTCCTTCACCACATCTGAACACATCATATCGCTCACCCGATAGGAAAGGAAAGTGTACAGGCTCCGCCCAAGGGAGCCAACAATGCAAGGGGCCTTAGCTTTTATGCCGGCTAGCATCGGCGTGCTACTAAAGCGTGAATGTTGCCGCCGCTTGAAGAAGGGATGATGCATAGAATTGAGGAGAACACTCTGCTGGCTTTATTTGGTCTCACGCACACTTCTCTTTATCAGCTCTCAAATACTTCGGAATCTCATTTCGTCTCGTCCATACAGTCTCCGTACCCAATCGGGATTGGAGCCTCTTCTCTTTGTTTGCTGTCCGCAGTCCACCTTTCCGATCTAGTATATCATACGCTGCTCTCAACCAGCTGTCATGGCACCTCCAATGGCTACTGATACGCAGACTGCTATGGATACCCAGATCACCAATTTATCTGTCGGACTGACCATCGATGGCGTTACGGCCCGGCGTTCCAAAGCGAAACAGATGAATTGGGGCATAGCGGCGCATACAAGCAGTGATATGTTCAAAGGCCCAGTAAGAGCCTCTGATAATCGAGCTGGAACTCATGATCTGACGGAGTGGTAGGGTCACGGAAAACCGAAATCAAAGAGATGGGACTGTGAGTTCGTCAACATGCTATCAGAATCTCTCAACAAGATATTGACCAAGGAACAGATCGATTGAACGAAGAAAGTAGATCACGCAAGGTCATCCGATTTGTCCATATATAAGACCCAGAAAGAGGCTGACGGGCCTAACAGCCTGGCAGCTTGAAAGGCGCAGCTCAGTACCTTAAGAACGAAGGTAAGTTCGCTTCACTCAGTTCACCCTGTACGCGGGATAGGAATTGCGCTGACAACTACTAGGCATTGTCAACCTCGGAGGCGGCCTACCATCAAGCCAATACTTTCCGATTGAATATATCGACGTCAAAGTACCTAAAGCTCCGCATTTTTCTGAGCACGAGACTAAGGCACAAGGTGCTGTCAAGAGAATTGGCAAATATGACCTTGCAGAGGGGAGAAGCAACTACGGTACGCCTAGTACAAATAAATAACGAGTAGTTAGGATGACTGAGATCACGCGGGCAGACCTTCATGTAGCCCTCAATTATGGACAAGCGACAGGGTCGGCGCAATTGCTACGCTTTATAACAGAGCATACAGAAGTAAGGATCTGGTCTTACAGTCTGTCAACTCATGGCTCATACAATATGTCAGATCATACATAATCCACCGTATCAAGATTGGCAATGCTGCATGAGCGTCGGCAGCACGTCATCCCTTGACATGGCATGCAGCATGTTCGTTGCACGCGGTGAGTGCATTATTACCGAAGAATACACCTTTTCCAGCGCTGCAGAGACGGTTCGCCCTATGGGCGTCGAATGTGTTGGTGTGAAGATGGACGAGCAAGGCCTTCTGGCCACCTCTCTTGACTCGATTCTAAGCAATTGGGACCCTTCCGTACACAACAACGCTCCCAAACCCTGGTTGCTGTACACTGTGCCTTCAGGACAGAATCCGACTGGTGCAACCCAGTCGCAGAAGCGGAGGAAAGAAATTTATCACGTTGCCCGGAAGCACGACCTCTACATTCTGGAAGACGAACCATACTTCTTCCTTCAAATGCAACCGTACACTGGTCCCAACGCCCCTGACGTCCCACCACCAGCATCGCACGAAGCGTTTATCAAAGCTCTCGTACCGTCTCTTCTGAGCATGGACGTAGATGGGCGTGTCATGCGCCTAGATTCGTTCTCTAAAGTCATTGCGCCTGGTTTGCGAGTAGGCTGGGTTACAGCTTCTGAACAAATTATCGAGCGTTTCATAAGGCATGCCGAAGTCTCGACTCAAAATCCAAATGGTCCGTCTCAATTAATACTCTATAAATTGCTAGAAGAAGAATGGGGTCATGGAGGCTACCTGGATTGGTTGATCCATCTCAGGCTGGAATATACGAGGAGAAGAGACAACATCTGCTATGCCTGTGAGGAATATCTACCAAAGGAGATAGCAAGCTGGACTGCACCAATGGCTGGCATGTTTCACTGGATCAAGATTGATTGGCAACGTCACCCTTGGAAGGGATCGAAATCGATGCTCGAAATAGAAGACGAGATATTTCATGCGGCTGTTAAGAGAGGGGCTCTGACTTCCAAGGGGAGTTGGTTCCGTGCTGAGAGCAACAACCCAGGGAATGATATGTTCTTCAGAACGACCTTCGCCGCTGCACCGAATGAAAAGGTGCAGGAGGGAATTATGAGGTTTGCCGAGGCTTTAAAAGCTGTTTTTCAGCTTGAATAACCTGCCAACGGTCAGTGCCTTGCTTCATCGACCGGCTCTCTAGATCTCCAAGGAACGACCCTTCTCATGCGGGCAAAAGGAACAGGAGCTACAAGGATAATCCTTCGGAACGAGGCATTTGACAGTTCCCGCTTCGATCTCATCATATGAAGATCAGCATCAGTTAGGCTTCTGGTAGATAGGTCCGAATCCTTGACTCAATATTGTACATAAGGACCTAAAAGTCATGTTCTTGCTTCACGCTTCCTATGCCCAACATCGTTCCGTGGAAATGCCACTAATTGATAAAATTTACACAGAAGAAATGTAGTATCAAGCTCCCTAGCACAAAATCGGCGAACGCCCTGTCGAAAATGCCGGAGTCAGCAAACGCTCTCCAATCAAGCAGCGATAACTTCACAGATATGTAGTTGCCGTAGACACCACCCGAGCAACTCACCTCTCGTGACTCACACTCTCAAACTCCTTCTTATTCTCCGGATTCGTCTGAATCCTTAAACTAGCCGTCAACACGAATTGGCCCACCGTCGCACTGAATCCCGATAAAAATGCATTGAATGGCTATAACCGGACACTCATTAGCAAAACCCCCCTGTTAGGATATCCTAACCCCATCTACCCATCCTCCCAAATACCATCTTAGTGCACGTACATAATTCCCAACTAACACACAATAAACAAATTGTAATCCCCCCACCACGACCAAGAACGCCATGAATACATCAATCAGCTTCACGCGCTGCGGCGTCGCGTCGTTGTAATTTTTCCATAAGCTGAGAAGTATATCCTGAGCGGATTGATTTGAAGAATTGTTGGATTTCGATGAGGGCGTCGAGGTGCTTGATGTCGCTGTAGAAGGGGTCTTGGGAATGGGAGGAACGCCGGTGGTGGTTGAGGCGGGGATTTGGCTACGTTGTTTGGCCGGCATGGCGGAAATGGTGTAGGGAGTGAGGTGAGTATTGGATATTGGGAGTTGTGGTTATTGCCGGTTATGAAGCAGAAGGCAACGTTGCGGTGCCAAGACAGGAGTTCTTGCAGCGGAACATGTTCCGTTGGGAGCTCTCTTGACTTTCGTCCTCATGAACGTAATTGGCATCATCAAGAGCTCAGCTGCACAGAAGTGTTTAAGAGCTAGCACAAGTCGATACAATGGTAACGTGCTTCGTCTACTTCAATGCCCCTCTAACCAACACTATTACCTTTCCCATGTGTTCATGCACCAGCTAATCATCCCATCTACGCAGGCTAACGAACCCTCCACCCAAGCCTTCATCCTCGCCCTCCTTACAGCTGGTGGCGGCTTAACAGGCTACATACGCACCGGCTCTGTACCCTCTGTCGCGGCTGGTATGACCGTTGGAGCTCTGGTACTTCCACCTTCCCCAACCTTCCGGATCCGCTATACCATTCAGCGAATTGCTAACAAAAACAATAGTACGGACTCGGCGGTCTTCGAATCCGCAACAGACAACCATATGGTGTGGAATTGGCACTGCTGGCTAGTCTCGTACTGGCGGGGAGCAGTGTGCCGAGAGCAATTAAGACCATGAAGCCGTTGCCAATTGGGTTGAGCGTTGTGGCGGCGTTTGGGTTGTATAGGTTTGGAACAGTTTGGAGTGCGCAGGCGAGATGAGTGGGCGATGAAGGCTTCGGTAGGAGTGTGGGTGATTTGGGGCAGAGAAGGTGCAAGAGGAGGTTGAAAGGAGTTTGCAATATCAAAACGAAGATAATGAGGGGTGCCAAAAGATTTTCATGATTTCTTCTATTAGCAAGTCCGTTGATCAAAGCCCGGAAGCTGAAATGTCCCACAATATCGTTATTCATCCATTTACCCCACCGTCACCTCCATAGACGCTAAATCCTCTGGATTCGGGTCTTTGATCACTTCGTCCTCCTCTTCATTCAACACATGCCCTATATCCACACTGTTCCTTAGCACCTCCCTCGCCTTTTCCTTGTCATCGATATGCATATCTGCTTGTACCAGCAACACCGCCATTTCGGGGACCAGCACAGCCTGGACGAATTCTGAGACGCCCCCGGATGAGATGAGATCATCTGAGGCAGCGAGACGGCGAATTTTTCGAGTGAACTTCGACATAATGTTCTCCGTCCTGCGCATGGTCAGTCTCGACGATTCTAGCTACAAGATTGTTGCGTAAGGGCCACATACATCATCCTTGCGCCTCTGCTTCCATAGTACCCGGGAGTCAATTCTTCGATTCGGTTTTCGTCCAGCAAGCCTTCCCGCACTGTCTTAGTCGTCTTATTTTTTCGGCCCCTAACCACATCTTCAAAGGCATTCCTGTAGAAAGAGCTCGTTCTTTGTTGCAAGATATCGTCGAGGACATTGTGGAAACTATTCAAGTAATTCTGAAAGTTTGACCAGTCAATTTCAGGATACTGTCGTCTCTCCCATTCGTCCTTTGCTGTCCGCTTCTTGTGGGCTTTGCAAAACTGCGCTTGCTGGCGGATGCTTAATCGTCTGTCAATACTGGTGTGCTCTTCCAGAAAGTTCTTCTCCAAAGGTTGCTTGCAGAATGGACATGAAGGTTGGCTCGAGTGTTTAGGGATTACTATGTCCTCTGATGTGATCATTCGGGCTTTCTCCTCGCCACATAGAGTAGCCAGCTCTTCAGGCAGAGAGCTGAGAGGGGACGACGACGAAGTTCCTGCCTCAAACGATGTGGAAGGTTCCGAGATTGTCTCGACTGATAACGGAGGACGTTTGAGTTGCAATTCCGATAAGCCTAGCTTGCTGGCTGCAACGTTGGCACTCTTGTACATTTCAGATGTAGCGAGTGCATTTGAATCGACAGGATGAAGAGGTTCCGTAGCTAGTGCAGCTGATCTTGTAGACCTGCGAGCGCCTGCCTCCTCTCTGACAGAGGTCGTCTTGAATATTGGAGCTTTCAATGATGTGACCTTCTTAGGCGACGATTTCGAAGGTTGCTTGAAGGTCTTCGGCGTGTCTTGGGAGCCTTGACTATCTCTAAAGGATCGTTGTGAGGCCCTGCGTGGTTGTGGGGTGCTCTCAGTTGAGGAGGGTTTCCTGAACTCTTTTCTTTCGACGTTGGGTTTCCGCCTTCCGACTGCCAAGAAGTCAGTTCTGTCTCCCACTTGAAAGACTTCGATCCTACCCGGCGAAGTATTCCAGCTGGTATCCGGGGTGCGGAATTGACGCTCATCCTTCTTGACCTTTGGAGAAGCAGTCTTCTTCGTGACCTTCTTCGAATCGTCCGTAGACCTGCTGAGATGTACGTTGGCAACGCCATTGTTCTGTGACGAATGTGTGTACATCTTTTTGGGCCTTTTAGGCTGAGAGCTCCAAGCATCGATTTTGTCGTTCTCCTCGGCTTCTAATTCCTGTCTACTCCTTTTCTGGCTTCCTTGTGAGCCATTGTGTTTGGCGAAGAAGGTAGAATCTGGAATGCTTGAAGGCGGGAGCCCATCGTTTTCGCCTTTTGTGAGTGTTGAACTAGTGCTCTTCAATGGTGCCGAGTCCATCGGTGGCTTTCTCCGACTCTCCCTAATTTCTGGCATAGAATCGTCGGAATGAACATCGTCTTCGTTCTTTGACGTAGACTCATCACTCGAGCTTTCCGGGGGAGCATTGATATCTTCTGAAGTGGCTCTATCCGGAGCAAGCTTGCTCTTTCCTGCTTTCTCTGGGGCAGGTTCGCCGTTCCCATGCAGGGAAATGTGACGATGGTTTCTTGCTGTCAGCCCCATTATCCTTGGAGGACGCCTCAACAAGGTCAACGACATCCTCAGCAGTTACTTGAGCTCCGTAGCAATAGATCCCGTCGCCCAATAATACTTGTACAGTGCATGTCCGATGCCCCAATCTCAAAGGAGCACTAATGGCAGTCCCCGAGCTTTGGGGCCAAAGCACTTTAGCGAAGTCGCGTCAAAAGACGCGGTTTCGAGGGAAGGATTACGCGACCTTCACACTTTTCACCGCATGTCTACTCTGCTCAATCCCGTCTCTAATCAGACCACTCACTCTCTTGCAAGTTTGCCAGTCAGGGTTATACTGCTGCTTAGGCACATTGCTGGTGCCCGGGTCGAAACATGATATGTAACTCCGAAGTCCCTCTACGGTGTGGACTAATCAAGTCAACATGTCGCTATTTCTGTAACCTTTTGTATATCAGCCGCGTCCTCTGAAGCATCAACTCTCCTCTCAACTACGGTCGATTAATGTTCTGTTTTCGTGGTCGATACTATATCTTGTGGTCTTCCCACTTCTACTCATACTGTGTTATTGATAGGTTTATGTTGTGCAAGGCTGTTCTTCTGGAAGTATTCTGAACATCAACTTGAACTCATCGCGGCAACTCCCCTGCCTATGCATCGGCTGTATAGAAAGCTGAAATATGAAACAAGAAACTTGCAGAGGATCGTATAAATGGTGCTGGGTAAAGGAGCCCTTGAAGGCAATGTATATCCGCATCACGTTTCAGTACGTTAAGAAGGAGGTATTTTTTTCCAATACTCGCAGTCTGTGCCGGTCATCGTCACACCTTATCTCTTGTCGAATCCTCACCTAACGCCGCACTCTATAGGCTCTTGCAGGAGAGGAAGAATCGGACAACGAACCCATAAAATTCACATCCTGCAGCTTGGTTCAGTTCATAAGCTCACGTGGATAAAGATCGGTCGAGCTATAGATAGGCGAAGTTCTACGTAGATACCCCATCAAATCAACCAACCCCTCCGTTTTGCTGTACGTTTTGGACGTCACACTAAGAGAGTACCCGGACAAATCGATCCTCGCGAGACTATCGACTTATCCAGCTTTCTCCCTGTCCAAGAACCCGTCTGTAATTGCAGAAATATGAGGATCCACTCACGCAGTCTTCTGCTGGCCACTACCACTATCCTATGCATGACCAGAAACGCCTCGCCCATACAAGATATAAGCCTGGCCAGCCCGATTAGCACTACAAATACTACTAACAACGCCGGTATCTTTTCCTCGCCCTCCCGCCTAGCCCGGGCCGACATCGTGACGTGCCTGTTGCTCGTGGTTGAACTTCCCGAGGGAATCCTAGCCGGCACTTTTCACAATGCTGGCGTCCGTGACGCCTTTCAGTTGCCAGTCTCGCTGGCTGAAATTGGATGCCAATTGTTTGTGACGATACCGCCCCATATGCAGGACATCAGCAATTGGCCTGCCGTCAGGTTTGCGGCAAATCAGATCATCGCGGCTTGCACGGTCGGGGATTATCCATCTGGTTCGACTGGAGGATTTGCTCGTGTCGGGCGGAATGGGGACATTCGGGTAACGGTAAGCGCTCCCTCTGTAGGGGACCTGGGGGTTGCGTAAATCATATTATATTAAAGAACTGGATAGTAGAGGCCTAGACTTAAGTAAATAGTTGCACAACAGCGTCTGGAGCAGCTCTTCGATATCAATTGTCTAAGTCCATCGTCGTTGAAGATCATATTTACAAGTCTCCCAGCGCTTTCCACTTCAAACGAAACGATTCCCACCTTAAGAGAAATACCCCCTCCTACTCCATTCTCCGTAGATGGAACATCCATCATCCTACTGCCTGTTATACAACGACAAGTACTTCCCAGTGCGAGGCATGACACCGTATATCTAGAACACCATCAAATGAAAAGGCCTCAAACGCACTACGCTATGCCAAAAACCTGTCAAGGGCGTTTATTAGAATGTCATTTTGATTTCCTGCTCCGTGCCGAAGTGCTCATCGTCCGGGTCATCTGCCCATGCGTTGTGCTCTAGACTCGAACCCGAAGGAACACTCAACGAATGATTTAACGGCGGCCTTTGAGGTGGGGGTGTGCTGGTATACATGTCCCTGCTTGGCGATGATGACTGGCGAGGAGAGTCTTGTGGTAAGTGCGAATTGCGCAGTGGAGAGATAGATCGCAGAGAGCTCTCGAATGAAGGTTTGCTGGGCTCTCCTCCTGTGGATGGAGTCAAGCCGGGCGATCGTGTCATACTCTCGAATGAGAGCTTGCCATGCTCGGGATTTGAAGGGGTAAGACCAGGTGATCGTGAGACGCTCTCGAATGACAGCGAGCTTTGCGCTGCGCTCTGCGGAGATTTTAGAGCTTCAGCAGAGAGATCGTATTCGTCGTAGCCTTTGTCGAACGGGTTGTACCGATTTCCATTTGGTAGTGATGCTTTTGAAGCAACTGCATCTAGATTCCGGGGCCGGAATGGCATACTACCATCATAGCTCTTCGTTTCCCGCAGGTTCAAGTAAGGACTCTGCGGACCCTTCGGGACGTTCGTACTGCTATCCTTGAGATCCAACTTCATTGGCGGCAAGGTTGATTCTAGTTGCCTGACCTCAATTTGCTCGCTAGCCAGCTCGGCCTTTATGGCCTCGATGTCGAAAAGCACATTGCTACCGCTTTCGGTGCTCCCCGTACCCCAATCATCTTTATCTCTCATTTTATCATCGTAGGTTTCCCAACCTTTCTTCTCCGGGAGTTTAGCTCTCTTGAAGAATCCAAATCTCTTCTTCGGCTTAGCTTCTGCTTCCTTACGTACTTCTTCGATCTCCCGTATAAGTTCTCGTTGACGTTTATCATGGTTCTCCGGATCAGGGTCTTCGATTTCGGTGAACTCATCGCTCGTTACCTCCCAACCAACCTCCCGTAGTAGCTTTGGCATTGCAGAACGGTAGGCCATGTGGCCGTTGACGAGTGAAGTGACATCAATATTCTCGAGACCCGGGATGTTCTCGACTGGAGCGAGGCCAGCGACTCGCCTAATGCCACCACCTGTTGCTCGAAATAGGTAGCCTGCCAAAGTCAGTAATCCTAATACAGAACTATCCGGAATACATAGACTTACCCAGGATCCAGTCATTAGAGGCATAGCCATTGACGAATCTTCCAGACACCACCGTCCTTGCAAGCAGATAATCGTCTTTATTGGCGACGATGGGTGACCCAAACAGGTACACATTTTCAATCAGGCCATATGCGCCCCTGTTTGCCAGCTCTCGCAATGCAGCAAAGATAACTCGAGCTCCAAGGGAGAAGCCAACCAACGTTATTGGTCTCGCGCCAAGATTTCTATCAATCAAAGAGTCAGCCAGGATAAGACCGGCTGCGTTGGCTCGACCCATGGAGACTGTCCAAGGGTTGTCGATCAGATATGAGAGCTTGGATAGAACAATGGGAAGTTGCAGAGCAGACATGAGAGCAACAAGAATCGTGGCGCCGAGTACTTGCTGCAATCCTTGTGTAAGAGCCTCCGTAGCTAGGATATTGATGGTATCACCCATGCTTTGCAGCATTTGCGGTTCCCAGAGGACTGAGTACATGTCGCCCATGACCGGATCGACGGTACTGTAAGGTAAGCGTACATCATCGATCTTGCCGTTCATCCAGCCTGAGATTGTCACGATCAAATTAACCCGCTTGTTGTTGTGAAGAGGCCGATACTCAAAGGTCTGTACAGCGCCCGTCCTTCGGTTGGATGCTCTCACGGCAATGGTGCCCCCAGTCAGCACAGCTCCAGAAGTGATCAAGGCTGTGCCACCAGCACCCGCCAGAAACCCACCAGTACCAGCTACACCGATAGTCGTAAAGCCTGCAGCCAAACCAGCGCCTATGACAGGAGCGAGAAGACCTGCTGAGAGCCCAATGACTAAACTTCCACCTACGGTAGCAAGCCCCATCATCATGTATCTTCGCTTTAGAGCCTGCTTTCGACGATTTTCCAAATGCTCGGCTTCGTTCCAGGACTCTTTGTTTGCTGACTCTTGCATCTCTAATGAGTCGGTAACGCGTTTCTCAAAACGGCAAATCTCTAGCCAGGAGACCTTTAACGCGGCACCTACACGTTCGAGAAGCGTTCTTGAGCGCGAGTCATATACCGAGTCAGCAACTAGAACGAGGAACAGATCGCAGAGCACAGTCCATCGTATATCGATGTCAATGTTCTTAGACTTCCCTAGTTGAGACGGTGTCCGAACTTCAGGTACCTCGCCGTCTTCGGACTCTCTATACGGGGGTAGCGAAGCCGTCTCAGAGGAGTCTTCATGACGGGATGGCGAGTGAGAAGACGTTGATGCTCGTGCTTCCCCATTGACTGTTGGTGAAGCTAGAGATTCTTTATCAGCAGCAGGCTCATCAGCCATTGGGTTCTTGACTCGAGCATTCTGCATCAGAGCAGGGGTCAAGTCTTCAGGCTCCACACCATGTACAGCCAGCTGCTCAATCATAATTTGTTCTGACGGGTCAACCTCCATATGCCTGTAGAGTCTAACCATTACTAGTTGACTCCACATTTTCATCGCCTCCAATGCTGTCGCCACAGCCTTTCTGGTGGTCCTCGTGCCCTCAATAGCACCGACCTCTTTTGTCATTTTAGCCATAGACAACCGCGTGACGCCCACGTAGGCTATCCTTTGACCTTCGGTGAGCAGATCTTTGGTGGCTTCTAGCTGTGCTAGTGGATCCCTGCGGTCCTCATACTCGTCTACAAGATCGGTGCCTTTCTGTTTGAACAAATAGTCTGTATTGTCATCCATACTCGTAGCTGACCTGGCATCCTCGTCAAGCTGAACCTTGGTGTAGCCCTTCCCTGCCTCTCCTAGCCCAGTATAGGCATCTGGCTCCTCCTCATCTTCTCGAGCCTCTCTAGCGATGAGCTTCCCGTTATCATCGTAAATATCATAGGGCGCGTAAGCCGGCATATTCTGCCATTCTTCTTCCTCATCATGGGCCTCTTCCGCCTTCGCGGAGGCAAGTGTTTGATGCGACCAACGGGATACTCCCCCAGAAGCACCGCCATTAACGAGTTGCTCCACGACGGCGGTTGCTGCGCCTTTGTCGACGGCGCTCTTAGCGACCTCGTTACAGTGGTCAGGGAAGGTAGACTCAGAAATCTCATGCTCTGGTAAATCAATTTGTATCTTACTATTCTCCTCCAACTGCTCGGAGGATTTTGGTACGTCAGATACATTGGTTGAGGGCGTTGATGCCTTATCTGGAAAGGCTGTCCTGTTCAGGTCTAGGGCCGCATGCGTGGCTGTATTGGATTGTTCCTCTTCAGGTTGCGCTTCAAGACTCCCTTTCTGAATAGCATCCTCTTGCGATGGGGAGTGTGAGCGTGTCCCGGAGGCAGAATAGAAGTGCTGCCCATTTTCTCGAGGCCCCTCGTCGTCCGAGAGTGGGCTGTTGTTGCTAGGGGAGATAGATCTCTCCTGTGCCCATTTTACAGGCAGTCCAAAGTCGTCATTCCTATCCGCTCTCGAGCTTGAGAGATCCTTTGGGGTTATGTCTTCCTCCACATGTCCCTTCGATAAGGCATCGCCAGCTATTTGGGGAGGCACCGCCGTTGGAGGCTCGTCCTCGTCTGGGATTGGCTCATTGCCGGCCATGACGCTGGCTGAGGAAACCCATACGGTTAAGCATTTGTGAGGCCAATGCCTTTACAAGAACTAGTGTACGTATGAGACGGAGGTTTGCTGTCACTGTCGGACAATCCGAGGCCAGATATTTGACACGACTGCCGTGAGAGTACCTGGAGTTTAAAATGCTGACTCGGTACGTTCTCCCGGCTAGGCCCACCCTTTGTTCATCTCCGCACTTTACACTTCTGCATTCTACTTCTCCACAAAAGCTAATGGACCGGTCATGCAACGGATATTAATCGTAGTCGATGCATTTCAAATTGGATGGGACGGTTGCCATGTCAACTTTCACTTTGTTCAGGATGGGAGGCATAAGTTTTCGTAAATTTCATAGCATTGATAGCAACCATTCTGAACTAAACACTATACCCTTGCCAGATCGCGCTCTTTGAAAATTTGATCGCAGATAAGGAACGTGAGCAGCTGGTTCGAAAGATTGAACAGGAGTAGTGGCCATATCTACCACAACCCCAAGTAACGCCATCACATAGAAACCTTCACATCATACCCGACCTAGACGCCATTCGTAGCCTTTGCAGCTTGATCCCCGCAGCGCAGCGGCAAAGCTATTTGTAGACGAAAAGGTATCAACTAGAAACGAAGGGTCAATCTGTTCCACTGAGCAAGTCCGACTGCCCTCTAGATCCATACAGCACCGAAGGAGCTGAACGGGTTGTTGTAGCTTCCTCCAAATAAACCTGAAATCTCTGCAGTATAGTCCTCCGCTCCGAATTTGCATAGCCCATGGCTCATCAGATATTGCTCCTCGTCATCCAAGATCAGAACGTCCCTTGCACCAATCTCTTCCGCTAACTCGTTGACTTTAGTGAGCTCTGCGCCGAAGGGGTGATCGGGTTCCGGCTTGCAAGAGAACACGTCGATGCTCGTGCGTGTCGGAAGCGGGCTGTGGATAGTATTAGGAGGCATGGTGGACTTCGAGTTCGAAGCTGACCGTCGAAGACGAGCAGAGGCCTGGTGAGACTTTTTGGTATGTGACGGCGCACGCTGGGGGATTGTGGGGCTTTCACAGTCATTGGTTCCTTTGGAGGTACAGCTTGCAGAATTTGCTGATTGAAAGTAAGAGGACAGATGATTTGGCTCGACTGGACTGGGAGCGGATTCGATCGACGAGGTGTCTGGAGAGGTCGCGCGTGAGGACTGAGAGAATGTGAGCGAGCTGTCGGATTCATCCGAGGAGCCATAGATGTTTGGTGCGTCGAAAGCCAGGACGTTTGTTGTTGATATCAGTTCGAGTGGTGAAGAGATCGCGCTACGCTTGATAGAGCCGGCCTTTCTCATACTGACTGCACGGTTTGGTTGAAGGTGGGATAAATCGGCTGCCTGCCTTCTACGGCTGGTAAGTGCTCGTGCAAGCTCCATCGCAATATGTTGTTGTTGAGTTTGTGGATTGAAATTGCGAGATGTGTATTGAGGAAAGGTCCGCAGTAAAGCGGACTGAGGGTCAGATGGCGATTAGTGTTTCAAAAATGCTGATAGATCGTCTAGCAGCGATCGTGGTAGGCAGCTATAATTGAAAGTGGGGTGTCTACTGGTGTATGTTGTGTGATGTGGTCTGGTGATTGTGGGCGTCTAAAATGAAGGTATTCTGCGATGCTTAGCAGCGAATGAGTGTTGATGTGTTGAACCTGCGGACACAGTCCGATCAAAGCTGACGAATGAATGTGATGGTGATGTCGTGAAGGAGTGTACAACACCCCAGGCTTGCGAAAGAGAGGGGACAAAGAACGTCGAGTAAGGGCGCGAAAGAGGGTGACGAAGGAGAAACAGAGACTGCAGGCACGACGATTTCTTGTCTTGAGGGGGAAAGGAACGGCGCCCCTGGATTTGGGGCTGCTTAGCCTAGCTCCAAGCCTAAGGTAACCACAGGAGGGGCCAGCGCGCAGGCTAAAGAGAACCGGGCCAAACGCTACCATTCTTGGCCGAACGACGAGTTCCGTTTCTTACTACACCTAGCACTCCTGACCGAGGTTTACGCCATTTGCCAACGAAACAGTCGATCAGTCCTTCTTTCATTCGCTCGCTTCTGTTTTAAGATTATATTTCAATACTGCTTCATCTAGTTCTACATACGATACCACTGCTTGCGTGGTGCCCGGCTATTTGCTAAGCTGGCTGCATAGTCAGCCCACGGGTTTCAGCCTGTACACCAACATGATTGGTGAACGACGCTTTCTGCCAAAGAATCGTCAGTGTCTGGAAACCCAGCCGTTTGCTGTTGACAGCCGTAATCTCTAACCACGCTTCGCGCGTCCACCACTGCCGATTTTACAAACGTCCACATCTGCGAAAATTTCTGCAGCTTGTGTTTTTACCCTTCAAACCATCTGTGTCGCAGAATCTGGTGTACGATGAGAACTTATGGCTGAGTCACGGCAAAGATAGGTGGAGCGATACGAAGTTTCATGGCCGCTGAACCTGAAACGTAGGCGAAGAAATTCGCCGACCATAATCTTGGAACGTCAGCCTTGAGATTCGTGCAATACTGAGGCCCATCAATAACGAAGGCGTCTCGGCCCGTCGGACATGAGTATGGTTTGCCGTACTGGAATGCGAGACCGGATGCGTGAGGGATATCATTGTCGGTTTGAGGTGTCGGCAACCAAGATGATTCTGTCAAACGTTTGATTCGATTCGCAACGTAGCAAGCGGTAAATTGAAATGTTCTTGGCCCTCATAATGAACAGCGTAATAGCGACCATCAGGGCGAATTGTCATCCATTGATTCCCACCCGTTTTCCGCTGTTGCATTTGCTGCTGCTGATTCAACGCCTCCCTCCTCCTCAGAATCGCTGCTATCCTCCTCGACTCCCACAATCCTTTCTTTGTCGACTTCGCTGTCGCCGGAAGCCATACGACTTGCAAACGCTCGACGTACAGCCGCATTTGTAGAAGTGTCCCATACCTGCATTGAGCCCTTGCTACCTGCCACAGCTAATCGAAAAGCGACTTCAGGATCCGGTGCGAATTTGGTCGAGAAGACTTTTCCAACTTCGACATTGCGTGAGACGACCATGCTGGGTCCACTGGGCTGCACGTTCCATAACTTGACCGTTTTGTCCGTCGAACCTGTTACTAAAAAGCCAGGAATGACTGGGTTGACATCAAAGGATGAGATCGACTCATCGTGTGCCTGCAACGTCCACGTTGCCTTCGATGATTCGGGTGAGGATGGCGCATTTCGAATATCGTTGGCATGCACTATGCCATTCTCAGTGGTGATATAGAACTGGTTAGGGTCATGAGGATCCCATGTCACTGTCTCCACATCGCTTTCCACACCCCATCTTGGTACCTTTGCGTCAGGTGCTCGCATATCCGCTGCTACCACAGTCCGATCATAGCTTCCACTTAGAAGCATCGTTGATTCCCGATGATTCCACGCTATCGAACACACTTTGTCTGTATGATAGGAGTATGACTTGGCACATTTTTGAGTGTTCAAATCCCACAATTTGACTGTCTTGTCTGCTGATGATGAAGCCAAGAGGTTTCGGTGTTGTCTATTTGCAGCCAGCGAAAGAACAGCATCAACGTGGTAGTCATCGTTGGCCTTTTTGGACTTCCTACGCTTTTTCTTCTTCTTAAGGTCTTGAGAGACACTAGTGATCGCATCTTCTCCCCCTTGACCGAGAATGGCGTTTGGGTACATGCAATCTATGGTATCAAGATCCCATAATTCAATATCTGGATCGAAGGTACCCACAGCCACGTAGTTGCCTCTTGAGTCTGCATCGACCATATTGACATCTTTACCAACAGGTAGATCTAGCCATTCAACGCACAGTGGTATTGCAGGCAACATAATATCATGATGCACATATAGATTATCAGCCTCATCCTCGTAGACATAGATCTCTAGATGTGCAACTTCATCTTCAACCTTGGCGGCGACTATCATATTGTCCGTAGCTAGAATCTGTAAGTCTTCTCTCTCCTCGTCCTCATCATCGTTCTCTTGCATTGTAATGTAAGGATCGTCAGCGTTCGATTCGTGATAGGCCAAAGATCGAGCGTTGCCAAACATGGCCACTGTCTCACCATTCCCGACATTGGCCTCGCTATCGTAATGGTCCAGATCGTATTCTTTTAGATCGTCGTCGACGTCCCTGTGGAATAAATTAGAGGTTGGCCAATCGTGTTCAAATTAGAGGAAATCTCACGCCTGCGACTGCGGGAGTCTCGTACCGCTATCTTCTATGTCTGGAGTCTCGCTTGCCGACGTATTCTTATGCTGTTCAGCGTCATCCAGGTCGTCCTTCGCATCGTCAAGCTTTAATTTCGCAAGCTTCGATATCCGTGCCAATTCGTCCTCGTCTACGTCATACTTCGTGGGGAAAGCAGCGGCAGCACCACGTGCTACCCAACACGTAGCTGTGATCATAGACATAATGTCTTGGTAACATTGAAGACTGTGGATATGAAAAATTCCTCTCACGTTGATGCAGATATTTTGGAGTGGTATGGTAGATCCTCGGCAAAACTTTTGACGTCGGGACTCGGAATGCAAATCGGCCGTGCGCCGACAATGAGTTTATTTCAGCGCTTTAGAAGCTCTTTGCGGCCAGTATCAGGCCAGTATCAGATTCAGCGAGTATGGCGCATGGAGACAGCCCCAAAAGGCGAAAGCTCGATTCAGACCGCTTTGTCAAACCCTCGGAGCCATATTCGGGAAAGACTTTTCGTTCCGCCCAGACTCCTCTACACAAAAGAAGCTACGACCTAATCCAGACTTCGCGCGTACAGGGTAATGGCTTTGGTCATGCAGCTGCAAACTCTACCCCAAGGACATCGCGATACCCTCCTACACCTCGCCAGCAGGAATTCGATGGCCCCGAACCATTCATTAATGACGAAGACTCGAACGCCCTAGACCGAGACTGGTATGCCGGAGACGAGTTCGGTCATACACTAGGCGATGAGTCTCACAATCCTTTTGGCTCCGATTCCTCGTGGGCAGATCAGCAAAGGGAAAAAGCATTAGCAGAGAAAAAGAATGGCAAGCGAGTCAGCGCCAGAGCTGTTCAGAAACAGCGGGACGTCGACGCATGGGAGGTCAATCGAATGCTCACTTCCGGAGTTGCACAGCGACGAGATCACGAGAACGATTTCGAAGATGACGAGGAGGCTACAAGAGTACATCTGCTAGTTCATGACATAAAACCGCCATTTCTTGATGGCAGAAAAATCTTTACCAAACAACTGGACCCCGTGCCCGCAGTCCGAGACCCTCAAAGTGACATGGCAGTCTTCAGCCGCAAAGGTAGCAAGGTGGTCAAAGAAAAGAGGCAACAAAAAGAGAGGCAGAAACAGGCACAGGAAGCTACGAACATGGCAGGTACGGCGTTGGGAAATCTCATGGGTGTTAAGGAGGATGAAGGTGACAGTGCAGCGCCCGCACCTGGGGAAGACGATGTGAGAAGCAGCAATAAGTTCGCTGAACATATGAAAAAAAGCGAAGGTCAAAGTGCCTTCAGCAAAAGCAAGACATTGCGAGAACAAAGAGAATACCTCCCTGCTTTTGCAGTACGAGAAGAGCTCCTTCGAGTAATAAGGGACAATCAGGTCGTCATCGTTGTCGGTCAAACAGGTTCAGGGAAGACGACACAATTGACACAATTCCTCTATGAGGATGGATACGCAAATAAAGGATTAATAGGCTGTACTCAACCGCGAAGAGTAGCAGCAATGAGCGTAGCGAAACGAGTTAGCGAAGAAATGGAAGTCAAGCTTGGTGGATTGGTTGGCTATGCCATTCGCTTCGAAGATTGTACTAGCAAGGAAACAGCCATAAAGTACATGACAGATGGAGTACTACTCCGCGAGTCGCTCAACGAACCAGATCTCGACAGGTACTCCTGCATTATAATGGACGAAGCCCACGAACGCGCACTCAATACTGATGTACTTATGGGATTGATCAAGAAGGTCCTAGCACGACGTCGAGATCTGAAGCTCATAGTGACTTCAGCTACCATGAATTCAGACAGATTCTCACGCTTCTATGGTGGAGCGCCGGAATTCTTTATACCCGGACGTACGTTCCCTGTAGATATACAGTTTTCGCGGACACCCTGTGAAGACTATGTGGATAGCGCAGTTAAGCAGGTCCTAGCGATCCACGTTTCCCAAGCTGCGGGAGATATCCTTGTCTTTATGACTGGTCAAGAAGACATTGAGATAACCTGCGAACTCGTAGAGGAGCGACTTAAGCTACTCAACGATCCACCGAAACTAAGTATCCTTCCAATATATAGTCAAATGCCAGCAGATCTGCAAGCAAAGATTTTCGAGAAAGCGGCGCCCGGAGTACGCAAAGTTATTGTGGCCACCAACATTGCAGAGACTAGTTTGACCGTTGATGGTATCATGTACGTGGTGGATGCTGGGTTCTCCAAACTCAAGGTCTACAATCCTCGTATGGGTATGGATGCACTACAGATCACTCCCATATCCCAGGCCAATGCTTCTCAACGCGCTGGACGCGCCGGCAGGACGGGACCAGGCAAGGCCTATCACCTATACACGGAATCTGCTTTCAAAGATGAATTCTACATCCAGACCATCCCCGAGATTCAACGAACAAATCTAGCGAACACTGTACTCCTGTTGAAATCCTTAGGAGTCAGAGATCTTCTAGACTTTGACTTCATGGACCCTCCTCCTCAAGATACTATAACTACGTCGCTGTTTGATCTGTGGGCCTTGGGAGCTCTTGACAATATTGGTGATCTCACCCCCATGGGCAAGAAGATGACTGCTTTTCCAATGGACCCTTCGCTGGCGAAATTGATCATCACCTCAGAGGAGTATGGCTGCAGCGAAGAGATGCTGACCATTGTCTCCATGTTGTCGGTACCCAGCGTCTTCTATCGACCCAAGGAGCGACAAGAGGAATCTGATGCTGCTCGAGAGAAATTTTTCGTGCCCGAGTCAGATCATCTTACTCTCCTCCATGTCTACACACAGTGGAAATCGAATGGATACTCTGATGGGTGGTGCATTCGACACTTTCTGCATCCCAAAGCTTTACGTCGGGCCAAGGAAATACGGGAACAGCTTCATGATATCATGAAGATGCAAAAGATGGAGCTGACAAGCTGTGGTACGGACTGGGATGTTATCCGTAAATGCATCTGCTCAGGATACTACCACCAGTCTGCGAAAGTCAAGGGGATTGGAGAGTATATTAATTTACGGACCAGCGTGACGGTGCAATTGCATCCAACCAGTGCGCTATACGGCTTGGGTTTTCTGCCAGACTATGTGGTATATCACGAACTTATACTCACGTCGAAAGAGTACATGTCTACAGTTACTGCTGTGGATCCACACGTAAGTCTATTCACAACTTCATCCTAAGTGCAATGTGACTAATGGACTGCATAGTGGCTTGCCGAGCTTGGTGGTGTGTTTTATTCGGTCAAGGAGAAAGGCTACTCGGCAAGGGAAAAGCGAGTTACCGAGCACGAATTCAATCGAAAGATGGAAATTGAGACCAAGATGGCGGAAGACAAGGAGCGAGAGGCCCAAAGAATTGAAAAAGCTGCTGAGCTGGGGACAGCGGTAAAGAAGCCTGTTCTTTCAGCTGTCAAAAGAGTGACGACGCAGGGGGCAGTGAAGCGACCACTCACCCCAAGAGCAGGAAGAGGATTTTGAGTAGCGCTCCTCTTGATTGAAGAATGATGCATTATGATTAGATATATGACAGTTCATTTAATGGTCTGGTGTACAATTAGAGATCATTGAATGCATGAGATCAGCATAGCGATGGCGTTGAATGACAAAAGCTGATATGCATTACAGATTACACCCCATGATTCTAGCAAGTAGACCATCGGTCTCACATCACTACATGCTCTACGCTATGATGGTACATGTAGAGGCAATCCCAAGGTCTCGTCGTCCTTTGAATGCGAGTATCCTGAGTTCCTGAGGAGTATTAGGTTGCTGATCTGCATGGCATCATTAACTCAATTTCTTTTGGCTGAAGGAGGCTCCTGAATAGTGGCCTGGTCTTGCAGGCGCACGGTTTGGAGCCAACTCAAAAGTTGAAGGCGAACTCCTTACAATCGAATGAGAATCCAAGACAAACCATCATGGCAGATATCTTAATGTAAAAAATTAATATGTGAATGCGTGGCAATGGAATGGTAGGAACCCGTTCTTTCGAGGCAAGGAATTGTCAGTCTCTCCAAGACAACAGAGCATCTGGCTTGGTGATCCACACAAACTCTACGCACCAAGGCTAGCCAAGCGAAAATATCGACTTTTTTCTGAGATTCTGAAGCCACGGCGCCACATATGATCCAGTTTGAGGCGTTCACCATCTCACAGATCGAAGACTATTGCCAACACTCCACTTAATGCGATCTTTAGCATCACACTTGCAACTAAATATGCTTGTAGGACGCATGGTTAATGGCGACGTGCCTCCAGGAAACCAACAATACGCCACGGAGCCAGGCTAGATAGGGTCGTGGGATCCAAAGTTAGCCTGGAACTCCCACATTGTGACATTTAATACAAACGGCAAGAAACCCTATCTGGTTGAATCTATAAAAAAATGTCCTGAAAGTTGACCATAAATAATTTTATGTGGGCCTATCAATACAGATTTATCTTCTGAGTATGGGGACTTGTTGTCCTGGCAACGAAATATGCAGACGGCAAGAGCCGTGGGCCGACCCAGCCGATAAGCACCCTTATCAGCCTCGTCAGCGGGGTCCCCCTTGCTATGTACCACCACTTAGCTGTCTCACATCTGCCGCCTCAATAACTCTTCATCCTGCCCGTCTGTCCCTCATTGTTAATCCCAACCGTGGCAGCAATCTCTCCACTCGTTCAATCCACCAGAAAATGGCAGCTCCACCGGAAAAAACGCTCAAAGATCTCAACGGGAAATGGGTTATGGTACGTCACCTCTCAGCCTCCCGTCTCAACTACTGACCGTATACTAGAACAAAACCCTCTCAGACGACTACGACCGTATCTTGGAAATGGTACGCCACCTCCCCGCTCAATTGCCTCTTAAACCCCACCTTAACCCTACTCACTCACAAACCCTCTCCAGCAAGGCGTAAGCTGGTTGGTGCGCAAAGCCATATCCTGGGCCACCGTCACCCTAACCATAAAACAATACATCTCCGACTCTCTCACCCACATCGACATCCTCCAAGTCGCCACCGGCAACGTCTCATCCACGAACGAAAACCGCACCCTGGATTGGAAATGGCGTGATCATACCGATAAGATTTTTGGGACTTTGAAGGGGAGGAGTCGGTGGGTGAAGCTGGGGGATGTGGATGATGATGCGTTTTTGAAAGAAGGGTATGATGATATGGAGGGGGAACATGTGCAGAGTTATGTTGAGAATAAGGAGAAGGGGTGGACGGCTGATCAGGTTTGGGGGTTTGAGGAGATTAACGGGGAGAGGAGGTATGTGAGACATGTGGTGGTGAGGAAGGGGGATGATTGGAAACAGGCACGATTGGTTTATGATTATAAAGGGTGAGACGTTTGTTCGTGGCGTTTCTTCTCCCGCATGCTAATAAATATCTAATAGTGCTGCTAAGAAGGAAGAAGTAGTCGATGAGGATCTGGCATATGAGTAACGGTAACAGAGACGATGATGATTAATGATGCAAGACACAGGGTATTAAGGCGTTAGCATTAAACTTTTTGGTGATTGTTAGTGGTTATTTTTTGGTATTGGACATGACAGCTATGATTCCCCAGCTAAGCAATGCTCATGGATCAGCGTCTACCGTGACTAAGTGATGCACTTGGATGGACTTGAAGTTATTCTTTCGAGATATACTCTGCAACTAGCTCTCCCGGAACGATCTCCTTTGTTGCCACGACTCTAAAAGAGAGACTGATACAATGATCTGCCTGGAAAGGCCATGTCCGAGCACTTTGCATAAACAGGGAACCGGAATTACCTTCTGGCTCTAGAAATCAGCAAAGTTGACGAAGAAGACACCCTTTTAGCAATTGAGTCACAGATGTGCCAGCTAAGTCTGTGAAAGGTTGCTTTATATCTCGAATTTCGCTGTCACGGATCAAACAAGACCTGAATGGTGCAATGCCTGATGTGAAATGGTATTGTAACTATGAAGGAGGAAACTATCTGAGCTGCCTGCAGCCACTATTTAGGATAGGTGGAGCTAGGCCCAATGGGGTCTAGTCCATGTCTGGGATGCTGAGTCTATGACAGGAGATATATATATAATGGTACACAAACGAGTCTAGTTACTCTTGATCCGTAAGGGTAAGCCAAACTGGTACGCAGGCTCCCTTGTTCTGCGTCTGCCATTATGGATCCTCTTGAAGTCCATGCTATTCGCGTTACGAAAAGGAGCGTAACGGACACGAGTCCGGGAACCCACACCTGTCTTCGTTGGCCGTCATTGCACGGACTTGACTGGCACATGTGTTCTACTCAGGGATGATCTTTCCTTAGCCGAAAATTGGTACGGAATCTGTCCAATGGCGGCGGTGCAGGGTCCATTGATTCTGGATTGTGCACTGATTTGTTCCCTAGTATGACCTAAGAAAAACCGAATACCTTCTGTGTTGCCCTCAATGCATTAATAAATCCTGAAACACGTGAAAGCCGGAACGTGCAGGTAGTGATTCAAAGGGTCACATTTCTTGGTCTTATGGCCGGTGTTGGCTGACTAATCGCAAGTAGCTCACAAGGAGACCACTCAGTGATAGCGATGACATTAAAGTAAGGACAGTGGTGTCCACATCGTAATGTATGTACGAGACTAGATAAGCTCTCGATTCTCAGTTTCCTCGTCTTCGTTCCCCTCGCGTCCCGCAAATCCGGCCATCGCCTCGTCACATAGGGCTTGTTGTTTCTGTTGCAAGCATTTGTCGTTTGATTTAATTTTGCGTAGGTCCGGCGCTCTCGAGGGCTTTAATACGCACTCTGGTAAAGGTATGGAACACCCCCCGGGCTCCGTTTTCGGAGAGAGGGTTCTCCCAAACCTGAGGCGAAAGAACTTGCTCGTCTCTAGGGTTCTGTTTTCACATATAAGATAATCCGTCTCCGTCAAGCACCACAGATATTCTCTATCTGAGTCCTCTTACATGATAGGGGCATGGACCTGATGTCTTGTGCGTGGCGAACTGGAAGTTGTCGATAGCTCCACAGCCCCCTGGCTGAGATGGCTATGTTGGCTGGACGTTTGACGAGTCAGGAGCAAGAGGAGAAGGATCGGCAAGAACAGGAAGAAAAGTACCGACTTGAGGAAGAGGAAAAGTCTAAAGCAAAAGAGCAAGGGCAATCTTGGACATCCCCGATCTCGAGGGTCGTAATCCTGGACATGAACTCGCAATGATGGCGTTCCACCAAACGGCAATTCGCCGTAGCGAGGGCTGTTACGAGGGATTGTGAGAATATCATCTTCGGTCGCGAAATTCCATACAACCTCTCAAGAAGAGTACCATGCCTAAGCATCTGATAGCCGCCCCAAATTATGAAATGATTGATCGTATCTTTAAGGATCTCTTCTCCGAAGGGGGCAAGTCCCGATATTCACAGATCATTTCCCAGAGCGTTAGACAACATCCCAACCTCATTCCGTACAAAGCCTTGCCTTGTCTTCAAGGACAAGCTGGGCCGCTCGAAAAATGGCCGCATACCATGCGATCTTGAGCAGACTTGGGAAGGTTGATCTCTCTAGTCCTCTCAAGAGCTGCTGTTAGATACTAGCGCGACAGATCTTATTTTGTTCCGCTCTTGCCCAAATATCGTACTCGTCATATATATATATAGTGATTCAATCCAGCCCCTTCTCCGGACCGGCACTGAGCCCGATAAGGCGGAATTCGATGCACGAGTGGCCCTTCTTTGATGTCTACCAGGGTTCCCACACGTAGCGGGAATCCGGCCGGGTGATAACGCCATGCAGATAAGCATGCATTGCGGATCAATGTCTGGGGACAGGCGCTGAGGGTTGGGGAAATATTCGCCTTTACCGAGAGGCTGGGAGATGAGGTATCGTGCCTTGCACTGACTCTCCGACTAGTTGACGAACTTCTCTCGTGATTGGATCCAGGGCACGTGGGGTGCTAGCAGGCGGACCTGCGACTAGTTGACGAACTTCTCTCGTAATCCATTGAACCGCGTCCTGCTGGTTAGGTACTCGAAAGAAGAAGTCCAAAAGGGTGGCTCGATCGTTGATACGGATGTCCTGGCTTCGTCCGAAGTGGAACCTATCGGGGCAGTACTTACTACAGCCAAACCTATTGGGTTTGATACCTTCGAGCTCAGAAGTTCTAAAGTGGCATGAGTGTAGATGGTCTTTCCAAGAATTGATAGGCATCCCACGTAAGTGTCTTGTGTCAAGGATAGTGATACCGATCTCTGATGTTCGTACTTCAGAAGTACTTTGCCATCCTTCACAATCAACACATACGAGAAGGACGTCTCCATAGAAGGGTTTGAGGAAGACGTCGAGTAGGTGCTCGAACGCTAGATACAAGAGACTCGTCCCAATTCTGGCTCAGTGTAGTGCTGCCCATTGCGGTTCAGGGTAAGTGGCTTGTTGTGACCTAGGCCAAGCTCAAGAACAAGAGAACCATTGCTAGTCATCAATAAATTAAGTATCACTACATTCTTTCCACTTCTTGGCCTCATGCTGCAAGGTTTCTATTGCAGTGGCTTGCTCTGCGTTCGTCTGTTGTAGACCTCGATTGTCATATTCCGCTTGATCGGCCCTGGCTTTCTCCTGGGTCCTGAGCTCGTCAAGCCTTTGCGCCTTTTGATTGGCCTCTTTGGTTAGGCTTTGGATGCGCGCGACGGCTTGCTGGTATATCTCTGTGGCGTCATTGTTTCTTCTCGCCAAAGCTTCTTCGAGTCTTTAGATATTATAATCCACCTTACGAGACTTTTTGAGGCTGGTGTCAAGCTTTTGCTGCAGCATGAGAATTTTATAACGTGAGTTACGCCCCTCCTGTAATTCAAATCGGTATAGGCGAGATCGTGCTCCAGCCGTCGGACATGTTGTTCTGCATTGTTCGCCCGCAGCCACTGGGCCTTGGAGGCTTCGCTGTGGCGGCATTTTTGCTTCTCGCTAGAGCTTCTTCGAATCTTTTGATCTCATGATCCGCCGCGTGGCGTCCCTTACGCCGGAATTTATCATAGTGCCTGACATTGCCATGAACCAGAAACGCACGTCTGGTCGGTCAACCTTCATATCTCCTAGTATACTCCATGGCCTTTCTTATGTTGTTGACAGTATGACACTCATCGCCAAGGGCAGAGCGGCAATGAAAGTGGCGGACGGTCTCCATCTGGGTCGAATCCTCTCCATTCCTCTGGAAGAAGATTCATGCTATCGACGTGAATAGTGTAGATTAGATCTCCGCCACGCTCCGCCTCAATGTCCATGGGATCGAAAAGGTCGCTTGCAGAGTTGGCAATCGTATCTGCTGTTTCGTACGAGCTGGGTGTAGTTAGGGTGGTGTACTGATCGCCCATCGAAGAGGCCGTCCCGGGACCCGGACGAATCCCAAAAGCATGCCCACTAACCGTGATATCTATCAAATAAGGCCACTTGATAAGGATGTCCAGGGCCTGGACACGTCCTAATCCCCATCTCACCTTGGCACCTCGGTTGAAGGCGCCATTAATTTGTTATCACAATAGGGCACACGTGCCCCATTAATTTTCTCCCTCTGAGCCGCTCTCGTACTAGCAACTTTGGAAATGGGAGCACAAAGTTGATCGAGAGCACGTCCAAAGTCCTTATGCCTATTGTTCGAGATTTTGGGGTCCATGAGACTATCTCTGATGATGATACTTTCTTCGACGACGACTGTATTTCAGACACATTCCTTGGGTGTCGAGAGCTTGCTGGAGTTGTAGAATCTCCTGAACCACAATGTGCGTTTCCTGGAGCATGTTGATTTGTGTCGAAAGTAAAACTTTCAAAGGTGAGCATGGTCAATCGACGCACTACAAGCAACGTGCTTTCGAAAGTCCACGAAGTCCAGAAGTAATCTTCATATGTGGTGTCCTGTCGAGGGCTTTATATAGGGCAGCCTTCAACTTTGCTTCATGTTCTTGCCCGTTCTGACCGCAGGTAGTGCTGCGATTTCTGATGAAGTGGCGAGAGGAAATATATAATCGACTGAGGCATCGATGGGTGACAGCACTCCAGACTGATAGATCTTCACTGTGATGCTCACTAAGAATATAAAGAACCGGGATTGGCTGCTCTATGGGCTCTTCGGAGGTTACTTGTGAGATCTCCTGGAGAAGCAAGAAAATCGGATTGGACGCCCTTTCATGTGTATATATGTATATATATATGGTGTTCCCTGATTGTGTTAGAGAGTGCGGTAGTGGAGAAAGGAAAAAAGAAAGACAGAAGCAGAGAGGGCCGCGTATCTATATATAATCAGAATGTTCACTGACGGTGTTCAAAATCTGCCTAATATGTGTTAGATCTATAACACATGCATGTTACGTTTTCACTTCTTGCATTGCCGTTAGCGCTCGATCAAGAATTGAATATGCAGTGACATCCTCATAACACGGTTTGTGGGTGACGTTAGTTGAGAGCGGCCAACAGTAACAAACATCGACTATCATTCACAATCTTCCTTTAAGCAAGACTTCAACGGCTAAGACCGGATAGAGTTTGTTGAACACGCGACGGGGGTATATGCCTATGATCGCAGAAAATGAAGCGTCTCCTCTGCCACTTCGGAATATGCAGCTAGTTGAGCTTAATTATTCTCTCCTCAAGCTCCTTCACCCATCCCTCCACCATCTCGGTGTTAGCCTTCATGGTCTGCTCTCCCTGTTCCATTGCTTTCTCCACTTTTTCTAGACCCTGCCTCCAGGCTTCCAATTCATCTTTCATAGCTTCTTGGCGGCTCTCAACTCTGGAGAGCGTTTGGCTCGCGGTTGCGGCATCGGCATGTAGCGTGCGTAAAGAGCGTAGACGATCCAGTACTGATGGCAGCAATGGAGCTAGCGATTCAATGGTGTTCAAGGTCCCATAGAGAGCGTTAATCTTGGACGTCACTTCAGGGTCTTCAATTTCTGGTAGTCTCGCTGCTGTATACCCGGTGGGCGAGCGTACGCCTTTACCTGTAGGACTGAGCATTTCTTGCCGGAGTGCTTCGTGTGCTGCTTTGGCGGACTTCCTTGATTGCTCAAGCTTCTCCGTATCATGAGTCAGTTGCTGTACTCGTCGGCGGACTACGTCAAGTGATGAATCTGTAGAGGTAGTGAGAGTGTTGAGTTGTTTGTCTAACATGTCTAAAGTTGGAATGACAGCTTTAGCTGCAGATCTGTCCTGGGTGGGTAATGGTATGGCGTCGATGCCCAGAGCTGCTTCAATCAGGGTGAGGCGTGACTCGAAATCCGAGACTTTAGAGAGAGCATGTTCTTCCTGATATTTAGGGGCGTATGTGACCGTATATGTAGGACTTGCTCCATCTTGCTGTGCAGACGCAGCTGGCAGATTTTTTACTGCTAGCCCGTTCGGTTTAACAGCAGAAGTCAGCCTTCTCGTAAGCCGATGTGCCGCACCGTTCTCGCCGTCAGCAGTAGTTGGACCGACGCTTTCTAGTACCTGGCTCAATGCATCTAAAGAGCCTGTCTCATTGTCTTTCTCCTTAGCTGCCACATCCTGAGACTTCTTTTCTCGTCGCTCGAACTCATCTTTGACTTCAGCCACTTCCCTGCGTAATCGTGCAAGTTTTCTCTCCAAACTCTCGTCCTCTTCGTCACTAGAGACTTCAAGTCCGTTGATAATGCCATTCATTTCTGGCCTGTCTTTCCGTCTCTTTCTGCTCGTGGATCGGTAAGATTTTCGCTTACTGCTGACTCGACTGGACAGTGAATGGTCTCCTGCATCTGCAGGTTCAAAGTGCGTGCGAGCTTCATCTGCATGTAGCCGATGGCGATCAATTCCTCTAGTATCGTCTTCATTGTAGGAGGATTCTGGGGATTCAGAACGGAGTGTAGTGGATGTCTTCCAGGAAATCAACACGCGTAAGCGATCATTTTGAGCACGCAGCACCTACTGGATACGTAGAGGTGTCGTCTGTGAGCTCTGGGGTTTCATATATATCTGGAGCAGCTTGGTCCTGTATTTCTGGTGAGTGGTGAGATGGCTCTGGATGGTCTTGGTACGTACTAGATCTGGCAGACCAGCGTATTTGCGAATCGTAGAGGCAGACATGGTCGAAAGCGCAGTGTTATTATACTCAATGGTGTGTTTGCATAAAGTCTCCTACTGTTCGGTTTGTTACTTTCCCTGTGCCTGGCAGAACGCTGTAAACGCGCCTTCGGATATAACTCCTTATCCCGGCGCTAAGGTCCACGCGGGGGAAGGGTTCCAGGGTGAGCATCGCCCAATTGTTCGTTCCACTTGCAGCCTTGCAAAGTACTCGACAGAATCATGGCAGGACAACGCATGACCGTCTACGAGCAGAATACATGGTATATATCCTCCATGAGAAATCCAACAGCTAACAGAATTCTAGATTCACTAGGATCTCATGCATCCATTGATCCAGGCTTCCTATCTTGCATATGCTATATCTTGCATATCAATTTCCCGAACTTATCCTCGGGTTGACCCACCGCGGTAACTGCATTGTTTATTGGATCATGAACCTTTCACAAGCCTTTTGCCCTCTCACATGTGCAATTTCTAGCGGGCGAGCATGCTTTTCGTGGCTCACTACGTCAACTCCCATTCACCCAGGCCCCCGCAGTTGGCAGTTGGCAGTTGGCGGGGCAGGGCTCGATCATCATGGCATTAATTATATATTGCACCTTCTAGGCTCAAAGTCCCTGCGAATGCCATTGAAGTTTGCATTGAAATAAAGAATACTCGAAATAGATATCACTCACTATGGCAGAACAAGAGATCAAACCAGAGGCAGCACCCTCCCTCAACCTACCCAAAGGCGATAATTGTGTAGATGTACACATCATAAACACCACAACAGATATTGTCGTCCCAGCCGGAGCCTTTGTGCAACCGGTCCAAAAAGGCCATGAAACCATGAACATGCCCACGTTCGCCTTCCTAGTGCAAAACAAAAAGCAAGGCAAGACCTTCATGTTCGACCTTGGCTGTAGGAAAGACTGGTGGAACCATTCCCCAGCAGCCCACGGCTCAATCAAGAACGGTATTCCCGGCCTCAGCGTCTCCAAAACAATCAACGAGATCCTTCGAGAAGGCGGAGTCGACGATCAAAAGGTTGACGGCGTCATATGGAGCCATTGGCATTGGGACCACACAGGAGACATCTCTTTATTTCCCGGATCGACCGACCTTTACGTTGGCCCCGGCTTCAAAGAAGCCTTCATGCCCGGCTACCCAGGCAAGAAAGACTCCCCCATGCTCGAATCCGACTTCAAAGGCCGCACCGTCCACGAAGTCTCCTTCGATCCCTCCAAAACAATCGGCTCGTTCCCCTACCATGACCTCTTCGGCGACGGCAGCTTCTACATCCTCGACGTTCCAGGAGTAAGCTCCCTCCCCCCAAGAAACCCCTTACCAACCAACCCACCGTCAAACTAACCACATCCCCTCCAGCACGCCGTAGGCCACATATCCGGCTTCGCCCGCACAACCCCCACAACCTTCATCTTCATGGGCGGCGACATCTGCCACTTCGGCGGCTCCTACCGCCCAACGCCCTACTCCCCCCTCCCC